>MCJB01023576.1:2500-14889 GCA_002018475.1 Nicotiana obtusifolia
AATAGTTTGGAATTTAATGTTATAGTAACCCTCGTTATGGAGATATAGGTCAGGATTTGCAGCTTGTGACCAGTTTTGACTAACAAATCTACGCATGACATTATACCCTGGTACAATGAAATAGGCTATCAACGACACCGCCATTTCAGTGTCTCCTGCTCAACCTCAGCTTTCTCCACCAGCTTCCCTTTTTCTTTGGGCACAACAACTGTTTGATCTAATTCCTCAGTCACCATGAGTGTAGGTACTGTTCCATTGGAGCTCCCCTTACCGCCATCCACCTTTTACATGGAAAGAGGTGGGAGTAGTAAGGCCTAATCGACCTAGGGACTAAATTGTCTCGAGCGACACTCGTATTCCAGAAGATACCACTGATTTGTCACTCTATAATGGAGTCCCAGTTGCAGTCGAAGAAGAAGCTGCAATCACAGCTATTGGTAATCGAGCACCTACAAAAATACCAAATGCTACTAATGATTGTTGTTTTTGACCTCATCCTCATCCTCCTCCTCTTCCCCGACCCCTAGCCATGGGTGAAGACGCAGTGGCGAACATTAGCTATCGTATGCCGAGCACCATGAGAGAGAGTTAGAGAGTCGAATTTTAGTACGAAATAGACGAAACTAATTATTAAATTTCTTGGTGTTTCCTTTGTGCAACATGTAATTATAGTTAATGATGTTAATAATAAATGAAATAAAAATAAAATAATTTGCTCGTATTATTTTTTTTATAGCAATTAATACTCTAAAATAATTACCCAATTGAGAATACAAGTGGATTTCATATGAAGGAAATTATTCTTTTAAAAAAAGAAGTCGTTTTCAATACTTAAAAGCATAACTCTCTTCGCTTATGCTTTCTTCAATAATCCACATTGAAATGGTTTTCGATATTTAGAGAGGATGAATAAAGTGATAACTTTTTTCTACAATATTTTTTGAAAAAATATTTTCCTTAAAAAAAAAAATGCACCTTAGAAGAGAGTAAGGACTTTTTAAACCTATACCCAATGCTTGTTATTAAAAAGAGTAGTTTTAAAAATAGACGGAAAACTTATAACAAATTCTTAAAAAATATATTTTTATACTTTAAACATATCTTAGATTATAATTAGATAAAATTTTCATTGATGCCTATCAAAATTAAAAAATCCTTACACACAATAGAGAATAAAAAGATTGAAACTTAAATATAATTCTGATACACAAATATTAAGTAAAAATTATAAATAAAGGTAGATTTTACAACAACTTTGATTTCAGGTTGCTTTGTTTTTCAATTGCAAACTACTTATTTTGAAGAATTTTCTCAAGGGTAGAGGAAGCCAAAAAAAAAGGAAAGAAAAAAAACCAATATGAAGTTGGATTTGTTTTTTTCCCGTTATGAAATAAAGATGGAGGGTTCGATTTGACCGAAGCCATTAAAATGGGGTGGGGACAAAGCATAAAGTGAGAATTAACTACCCTGTCTGTCTGAACAACACCTCTCTTCTCCAAAAGTCCAACGCTCTAAATTCAACTACCCACTCAACACTTTAACTTCCCCCATTTCCCAAATTGTGAAGTCTTTCACTTTCTCTCTTACTAAAACCCTACCCACCCATTTTCCACAATGCCCAACCCCACACTGAAATCATTCTAGGTTTTGCTAAACAGTGAGAATAAGTGATGGGTGTTACGCTTCTGATGCTTTTACAGTTCCCTTTGCTTCTATTTTCTTGTTTTCTGCTTCAGCTCTCTGCTTCCACTTCTGTAAGTAATAAGTAATAACCCACGTATTTATTAGTTTTTATATTGCAAAATATTCCTGCAGATTCTTTGGAGTTCAAGAAAAGTGTATCTGAATATGTTGTTGGAGTTCATTTAGTTATGTGAATTTGGATTCGCAGGTCTCTAATAAGACAGTTGATGTACAAGCAGCTCCTTCTTCCGAGAATCAAAGTCATGATGAAGGTAATCGTTTTGATTTAATTCGCGACTATTATTCTCCAGTCATTTTATTTGGAACTGATAGATTGGCTGTTGCTAATATGATTAGGCTCTGACTTCTATCAGAATTTATAATTGAGTTATATCTATAGTTATAGATATAGCTTTTATAATGTTTCCTTATATATGACTTTAGGCATTCAGTCCATAAAATATTACTTGTCCCCAACAATAAAGTACCGGGCATTTATGGGAACTAGCCTGCTTTATCTAGTCCACTGGTTAAACTGAGGTTTACACAATGTCATTATCAAACCTAAGCTGAGCTCGGGTCACACAATTCATAACACAGAGGCCAAATAACGCCTTCCGCCTATCAGGTTCATAGGACGTAGGGGTAGAGAAAGCGGAAATAACGGAACTTTGTTGTAATTGTCAATGGCCAGGTGGAGCACTATTCTTAGGCTTTCTTAAGCTTAGTTTGAGATCGCAGTGTTAGCCAATTCTGGTTAATGTTTCAGTCTCCGGATCGTGGAAACCTTATCCCAAATGAATTCTTTGAACCTGATCCCATGCTTGCTAGCACAATCATATAAATCAAGCACGATTCGTTTGGCTGTCCAGTCACTGTCAATGCATAGTCGCTCCCGTATCTAAGTATGAACGTACAGACTCTTTCAGAGTGAAAATTCATCTTTAGTTGTGGTATTAGATATAAACAAGTTAATTATACCTAAGTTTCATCTCTTTTGGCTTTTGTTTGCTTGCAAAAATAAGCTTCTTTTTTAAGCACCCAAGTGTATGGCCTAATGGTCAATGAAGTGGTTTTGAGAACCTAAGGTCTCAAGTTCAAATCCAGCGGAGACAAAAATACTAGGTGATTTCTTTCCATCTGTCCAAGCCTTGATGGACAGAGTTGCCTGGTACCTGTTGCTGGTGGGAGATCTCAGTTATCCCGTGGAATTAGTCGAGGTGCGCGTAAGCTGGCCCAGACACCATGGCTATCAAAAAAGAAACTTCTTTCATGTAAATATTGGTCATGGTTTTGAATTTGATTTGCAAAACTTTTTTCTGCTTGTTTTACCATGTATCCCCAATCCCGTGTCCTATAAAAGTGGGGAGAGATAGAAGAATGTTATCATGGGAAAGCAACATAGGAGCTTTTCACTCAATAGAATTTCCAAAAATTAGAAGAAGCCCTTGAGTCAGCTGGTAGTACCTTGTTCTAGTTCTAGTTCAATTTTAGAAAAAGAGGGAAGAGACAAAATACACTAGGTGATTTCTTCCCATCTACCTAAAGTCTTGGTGGGCAGGGTTACGCGGTACCTGTGCTATGAGAGGTAGCAAGTACTCGGTGGAATATTCGAGTTGCACGCTAGCTGGCCTGGACACCACCGTTATAAAAAAATAAAAAAAGAGCAAAAGAAAGTTAAGTAGGAAAGTCTGAGTAGGAGAAAGTCTGGATAAGTTTTGAGTATTATTTTTTCGCTCACTAATTAAAAAAAAATTTTGAGTACTATTTTTTTCTATTTAGATAAATCAAGAAGTTAGAATAAGTATTATTATAGCACTAGTGTAACTGAAACTTATTTTGATCTGTCAAAATGATTTTTCTTAGTGTAATTTGTAATTTTTAACTACTCTAGTTATTATGTCTCATCTGTTTGACACTATTATCTACTGTTTTGCAAGCAGGAAGATGTGGTCCTGGTTGGTTTAGCAGCCCAAATGGGAAAAAGTGTTTCAAATATAATTCAACTTCTTTACAATGGGATGAATCAGAGATTTACTGCAACGGTTTTGGAGGAAACCTTGCTGCCATAACATCTTCGGAAGAACTGAACTTTGTCCGAAAGCTCTGTGGCAATGATAGTAACGGATGCTGGGTTGGTGGAAAGAGCATTAATACTACTGCTGGTTTGGGTTGGAAATGGTCTGACAATGAAGCTAGCTGGAATGAGAGTCTTGATCTTAAGTCAACTTTTAACTCAAGTTGCAAAAATTTCTCATGCTATGGCTTCAAGTCAGTGAATTTGTGTACATTGATAACCAATGGCACTACACCCCTTATAGCTGAGAGATGCAATACAACTCATGCTTCTTTATGCATGCTTGATGCTGGTAAGTGATTGCAGAACAACTTATTTCTAATTGCTTTTCTTCACCAAGTGTAATTTTGAAAAGTGGGAGCAAACTCTTTCCTGATATAATATGGTGATGATATGTGACTAACAACTCTGCAGCTCCCTGTTAATTTTTCCATAAGCAGTACATTTTAGATAACCGTTATCCAATCTACGTGCCTTAATTAGATGTCAAATAATCTTCTGATGTTTTTGATACTTAGGGAGCAAGTGTCGCCATATGCGCTGCCACAGGGAATATCTCATTATTCTTGCAGTTGTGAGTGGGTTGATTCTTTGCACTACTTTGGCTGTTGTGATATGGCTTCTTGTTTATAGGCGAAGTAAAAGACGGAGAAGATCTCGTGCATCATTAGCATTAGTTCCGCCATCTTGGAAAATCTTCAATCGTGACGAAGTAAAGTCCATGACAAAGAATTTCAGTGAAGTAAATCGTCTCCTTGGGGATGCCAAAACAGGTGGTACCTATAGTGGGCTTTTACCTGATGGTTCAAGGGTGGCTGTGAAAAGATTGAAGAGGTCTGGCTTTCAGAGGAAGAAGGAGTTCTACTCTGAGATTGGAAGGGTTGCAAGACTTCATCATCCAAATCTGGTCTCCATCAAAGGATGTTGTTATCATCATGGTGACCGCTATATCCTGTACGAGTTTATTATCAATGGACCCCTGGATAGGTGGCTACACCATATTCCTAGAGGAGGTAGGAGTTTGGACTGGAGCATGAGAATGAAAGTCGCCACCACCCTTGCTCAAGGAATTGCGTAAGTAGCGTTAATATTATCTTCATCTCCATTGTAGATTAGGAATAAATATTTTAATTGATCCTTGAGATGGATTATTTTAGTTAGAAATGTGCATTTATTCTTTAAATCTTCTCATACATCCCTTCTTTGACAAGAGTATGAACTCATATATACATGTTTGGCTTCATGTCAATTGGAGGATGTTATCGGGAAGTCATACAAGGGTAAATATAGATGGTTCGAATGCATGATTTATACTATTAAAAAAAGAAAAAGAAGTAGAACGCATGATCTCTCTTGCAATATTTCCCTTCTTATTCCTTTACATGGAAATGCTGGCGAATAAAATTTCCAGAGGCTTATGAGATCACTCACCGCCCAACCCCCAACAAGAAATATGTATGGAAGAATTTTTGGAGGGTACAAGAGGAAGCCTATACATTAATTCCAATTATGCATGATGATATAAGATAGACCAATCCATAGGCTTATCTAGTAGCATCACCAGATTTAATTATATGTAATGAATAATGTATGGTCCCTGGTGGTTTAACTTTTCATGGTCTTCTTTGATCAGATTGTATTACTTTCCATAATTTATTTGGTTTTGAAAAATATAGGTCACTTGAGTAAGCTGGGCTCTACTTCCACAGGGTAGGGGTAGGGGTAGGGGTAAGGTCTGCGTATACACTAACCTCCCCAGACCCCACTTGTGGGATTATATTGGGTATGTTGTTGTTTCTGTTGTTGTACTTGAGTAAGCTGGGGTTATTTCGTACTTTCAGAAATCTAGAAAGTTTGCAAGTAGGTTTTTGTAATTCTTTTATGCTAAAAAGAACTCAAACAGAAACGAGATAGAAGAGATAAAATACTTGAGGAAATGGATGCCAGTGACAACTCAGTTATAAACAAAACCTTTAAATTATATAGGATAGGTACATATTACTGTCCTTTTGTGTTCACATGTTTCCTTTGAGTGTCTTACATTGTTCTAGGGAGGATGCATACAGAATGTAAAGAAGTCATTGTAAGTACAAAGTAAAGAAGTTGTGCATATCTACGAGTTATATGGAGGTCGCTGTCATATTTACGCAAAGCAACTTAGATGCCTAGTTCTGGCTATCGATGGATAGGTACCTTAAAACCAGTCACGTCTATGCTATATATGTTAAAAAGAAAAATAGAATAAGACGATGCAGGGTATATTACTAAATTAAGTTACTGTCTATTACTACTAAATTAGTTTATTACCTAATTAATTTCTGAATTGAGGGATCTAGCTGCCTAAGGTGAGAATGACTGATCTGGTTGTGTTGTTGTACGGAGGTAGTTGTTGAAAACTCTTGGTGTTGTCATACTGTTTCAGCTAGTGCACAAGAGATACCGACTCAAGAGCATGACATTATTTGTTTGCAAACCTCTGTAAAGGCAATTCTTTGCTTGTACATAGTTTTGTGCTTATTTCATCAAATTTGACAGGTTTCTTCATGACAAAGTGAAGCCACAAGTTGTGCATAGGGATATTCGTGCAAGCAATGTACTTCTTGACGAAGATTTTGGCGCCCATCTAATGGGAGTTGGTCTGTCTAAGTTCGTACCATGGGAAGTTATGCATGAGAGGAGAGTCATGGCAGGTGGTACTCATGGGTATCTTGCTCCGGAGTTTGTTTACAGAAATGAGCTTACTACAAAGAGTGACGTCTATAGCTTTGGAGTTCTCCTGCTTGAAATTATGAGCGGAAGAAGACCAGCACAAGCAGTTGATTCTGTTGGTTGGCAGAGTATATTTGAATGGGCCACGCCTCTGGTACAGGCCCATCGCTATGTAGAGCTCTTGGATCCTCTCATATCATCTTCTTCTTCTTCTTCTCGTATTCCTGAAGTTGGAGTTATCCAAAAGGTTGTTGACCTTGTTTATTCTTGTACACAACATGTGCCGTCAATGCGTCCTAGGATGTCCCACGTTGTCCACCAGCTGCAACAGTTAGCTCAACCTCCTAGTGTTAAGTAAGTGGAGAAGAATTACTGATATGCAGTTTTTTTAACAGAAAGTAGGTACACGATGTTTCTAACCTATTCGCAAGGGTCACAATTGTTTTAGGACTTTACTATAACCTTGCTGATGGACTTGCCTTGAAACAGTCCATAATGGTTAAAATGTAGCTACAATTACTAATCTGTACGTGTAAGGCCAGTTGATTTTCATTTTGATGTCACCAAAGCCAGCATGTATTCGTCTGGTGGGTGCTTTATACTGTATAAGTTAGTACCACTATCTTCAAAGTTTACTTCTAATTTGGTGTGTAAAACGTCATTATGCGTAGCAACCAATTCAAGGTACGTCCATGAATTCTGTCTGAAATATTGCAGAAGTCTTTCCAGAAACATGTTTGTCCAAGTTCTCTCAAAGAAAATTTTCTTCCATTTACAAAACATGCACAAAACATTAAAAAAAGAAAAACTTTTCTAACATGGTTTCTTTTCTTTCCGAACTGTCTTCCCATTTTTCAAAACTTCATTCACAAGTTACCAAAGCAATTTAAAGCATATGCCAAGTCCAAACTCAGTCGGATTATATATCTATGTTCTGCAAGGGCACCAGTTGGTTCAAAAATTTCAAAGAGATTATTGCTTTCTGTATCCACTCGTTTATTCTTCTCCAATTTCCGATCATGCATCCCAAGAGTTTTGATCAACGTTGGCTTACATTAACTAACAGACCAAGTTGCTATTTGCAAAAATACATTATCATTATTGCAGCTATAAGAGTTTGAATCGATGTATATACATAATATGATTACGAACGGAAAACTAGGTTGCATTGCAGAATGCCGGTAATTACAAGAGGGTCTCCAAAAATGCAAGTACTGCCATCCCAGCTGCCCAGACATCATCATCTAATACATGCTCCGCAGGAGAATGGCTGATGCCTCCACGACAACGCACAAATAGCATTCCCACCTAAAAAATAGTGAATCGTTAATACGATCAAGAAATAAAATCACGTCCAAGTCTCAATGAAGTGGGTAAAACCATGGGAGACCGGGGCTTCCCATATGCCTAAGCCTTGATGGATAGAGCTACCTAGTACCTGTTTTGATGCGAGGTAGCAGGTGCCCAATGGAATATTCGAGTCTCGCAAGGGGCCCGTATACCACCATTATCAAAGGAAAGAAGAAGAATCACGTCCAACTCAAAAAATACAAGGTTGACAGTATAACTCACCTTGGTTAGATGAGACATGGCCATTGCATCATGTCCTGCTCCACTCATCAGTGCTGGAACATCACCAGGATCCTCACCAGTAATTTTCTTCAAAGCAGCATAAGATGCAGATTTCAGCTGTGTACTCAGGCCAGGATCGCAAACTACAGCATTTGCATCATGCTAAACCAACAAGAGAAGTGTCAGTCATAGAACATGCTGCAGTTAACGCCACAAATTATTTAGGAGTCTCTCACCTTCCGCTCAACGTTACAAAAGACAGAACGTCGATCACACATATGATAAAGTCTATTGGAGAATTCATAAATTATAGCTTCTCGTCCCGTGTCATCCATTGCACGTACATCTACGGTGAATGTCACCTGTGAAAAATGCACATATAGCAATAAGCATCCCAGAAATTCTTGTTTCCCTGAATATTGGATAATGAACAACACTATGGGAGCTGTATGCCAGCAGTTTTAAGGAGTGCTTGCCTGTCCTGGAATGACATTACTTGCACTTGGCCAACTTGATATCTCTCCAACGGTACAGACCAGAGATCCTGCAAGAGATTCCACTGTTGAAGAAGCGCATTGACCATCATAGGACAGATAATAGTCAGGTCGTTTACAAAGGCTTTCCAGAAATACGATTAGTTCAGCAGCTGCAACCATAGGATCCTGTCGCATATTCATGGGCACTGTTCCTGCATGTCCTTGTGTGCCTCTCACTGTCACCTGCAGTGCTTAATTCAAAGGTCTGTTCAAGCTAGCATTACTTCAACCAAAATTATATGGGACAATAAATACCAAAAAGAGATTAGTAGTCACAGCTAGAAGTGAAGCTGTAGATTGTGCCAAGAACAGACTTACCCGTCAAATAATTTTCTCACATAATTTAAGTACTTTTCCCCTTTGTATTATCATATCATCACAAAGAACAGCACTGCCTTTTACTAAACAAACTAGATAGACAGAATAGGTATAACGGCCAATCTGACATTCTTATTTCTTCATTGCACGTTATATACCAAAAGGGTACTTTATCACCATGATCCAACATCTTACAAGGACGGATGAAACAAACCATGGAAATCAAAAACTAGAAAAAGGTGCTTTTGCTATAGGAAAAACAAAAATGGATTAGAATGTGGAAGATAAGATTTTTGTTAGAATAAAAGTAGATACAGCCAAGAAGCAGTAGGATAAGAATACACACCTTCAATCTTGTCTGCCCTGCAATGCCTTTTACTAAACCAAGAGGGAGACCAACATTCTCCAGTACCGGTCCCTGTTCAATGTGAACCTGCGAAAGACCATTTGAATAAGATCCACCATCATCAACTATGTTACCAGAGATCTTATGAAGTAGTTAGTAATTTCCATATGGCATATTAAGAAGTATTATTGACCTCAACATAGCCCCAAACAGAGTCTGGTTCATATTTGAGCTGCAAAAGGTTTTCTTCTGTAGTTTCTATAGAACTTGCTCTCAGAGCACCTTGCACTGTCACACCACTGAAAACAGTTGCATGTTAATGTTTTGAGAAAGAAAAGCCATCCAAACAAAGACAAGCTTTTGTTAGCCATACAAACTTCTTATCATGTATTTGCAATGCTGAAACTGGTAATAAGCCAGCAATAGCTGCACTTCCCAAGAAGGTTGACTGAAACCTTACTCCCTCCTCATCACTAAATGCAATTACCTGAGAAACAAGGTTTTTGTAATATTTAAGATTAAAAAGGAGAAACTAAATAATCTTTGATATGATATTAACTGAAAATAAAAGCTGTAAATTAGAAAGAATACAAAAGAGAAGTCAGATTTGCAGCAACAACACACTAGGAAACTAGCATTACTATTAGTGCTGTAACACTTGCTACAACTGGTCAAGGATGTAAATTTCAGAATTTTGGCTGTTCAAGGATATAACGTTCAAAGAGGGCAGAATATAATTTTTAGCTAGGGTTAGATGGCCAAGAAAGGAAGATTACAAAGCTCAGAAGTGAGTTCACACACTTAAAAGATGAAAGACAAGGAGATAAGGAGCACCCAAGAAGGAGAAAAATGCAATACTCTTATAGATGGATTTGAACTTGTCCTCTTGAAACATACTACTAAACATTAGCAAGCATCAACCTCAGAAGTTGTGGAAACTACTAGTATACACTATGATAGGAACTTTCGCTAGTACAGACATATTCAGCAAAGTAGATTCCATTAGTAGGGAAAGACAGAGAGCTAACAAGTATTAACCAATTTTCCACTCTCAAGGCATCATATGCAAGTCACGTCTTTCGCAAAGCTTGCAACCACAAACATTAGCTTCTGAGTTGAATTGGTTTTAAATGTAAATCTCAAAGACAAAATTGACACAGTTTGAAACTTGGCAGTTGAAACCAGATCATACTCCAAACTTCAAAGATCATTTGTGGGAGAGCTCATGAGTAGCAACTTACAACTAGTACTTGAATTTTATGATCCTCATCAATCTAGGAACTGAAATTTGTAGTTAAGTTAAAGAAGAAATTACTTTCTGGAATTCAGATTGAGCACTTCCCCTAACAATTGTCTTTAGGAAGTAAGAGGTCACAAATAAAGCTACACTGCCCTCTTGCATCTAGCTGATAACTTTTAACAAACGCATGCGATAGTTCAATTTAGAAAAGATGTTACCCTTGCGGCTATAACAAAAGAAAACAGAACAGAAAACAGAAAAGATGATCATATTCCAAGGTAACATGTTTGCTGACAGTTATGTGTCTCACCTCAACTGGCCGCCTGAGTTTATCCAACCTCCCAGTGGCATTCAATACCTTCAATGCAGATATTGCACATATTATGCCCAATGAGCCATCAAAGTATCCAGCATCGATAACTGTATCCTGTTGCAAGACAAAACATTCAATTTCAGATTCTTCTGCAGCATCTTAAATTAGTAATGCTGGGAAGTAAAACAAATATACTAGAAGAGATAATTTAGGGAAATCAATGCTTCACCAAATGAGAGCCAATTAACAAAGCTTTTTCACTTGGATTAATCCCTTCAGCCCGACCATGGACATTTCCCATTTGGTCCACCCACCTGGAATCAGGAGTTCTCTCAAATAAGTTTCTGACGCATTCAAATACAATATGATAAACTGAAAACTTACGTCTTCAAGCCCGCATCTTCCATCCATGCACGAAGAAGATTTCCTGCTCTGACCGATGCAGGGCTCTGGAATGTCCTTTCAAGGTAGTCATTTGCATCACTTACCTGCCACAAAACACAAAACTTGTTACTTCAATACTTCTACGTACTGAAGAGATAGCAGCCGTGAAAAGGGCTAATGGATTTCTAAAATCTGAAAACTTCCAGTGATGCATATTGTATTGTATGTATTCCAAGAAAGACAACTCTGGCAAGACACAAGAAAAACATTCCTCCCAGTAAATTTGACTTCCACTAGTAATGATTTAAATAGATTCCGTTGCTTTGGTACCTTCCCGAGCTCATTAAGTCTTGCAACAGCTTCGTCCTTGAGGATTTCAGGAAATAGATCATACTTTATGCCTTCCGTATTTTCACCTAATGGGCACAAAGAGAATTAACCACACTATTACAACTTTGAGGTGTTTAGCATAGAAAAGCACTTTTTGCTTAAAAAAAGTATCACGCCCAATGAGATGGTAAGGAAACAGTTCTGCATTATAACAAATACAACTTTTTGGATTTAGAAAGAATCAATTTTTACAGACACTCATTATTTGGATTAGAAAGAATGAAGCTTTACAGAAATGACTATCCACTCGGACAGATGTAGGAAGTTATTAACCTGGAAAATAATCAAAGTAATAAAAAAGAAAGATAATCTTACTTCTGTACATTGTGTAATGTTATGATTCAAGACATAATGAATTGAAGAGGGGCATGAATATATAAACAAGAACACATAGCGACAAATTTTTCCAGTAGAGAATCATGACTAATACTCTATCAGATAAAATGAATTGCTAAGCCTGAAATTAAAATGTGAAACAACCCAGTGTAGTTTCATCAGATGATAAGGTCAGCTGTTTAAGCAAAACGGCTCCCAAAAACTTGCAAAAGCATCACCAGAAAAAGACCAAGATACGCATTAAAAGAATGAGGAATATTTGAAGAATTAACAAAAAGGTCACAGCTTTAATCATCTCAATAACAAATCATTCCCAAAGATACTATAAATTACCAACAACGTTGTCAACAACTAAACAATACAAATTCCAGGACACAGATTCAAACCATCTCATCACACATTTCGAGCTCAGATATTAAAAGGGTTCATTTATTATCCAAAATGGTCTCAAAAACGACAACTTTTCATGTACTACAAAAAGAGGG
>MCJB01023576.1:14914-24933 GCA_002018475.1 Nicotiana obtusifolia
GGGGCACAAATAAATGAATACCGTAATTACCAGAGAAGGTGTTAGCAGAAGTAGCCATGGCGAAAGAAGGATAAAGAACCAGAAAGAATAAGGATACGATCGAAAGAACGCTCTTCGTCATTGCATGGGAAATTGCAAATGAGGTTTGGGTGGTTAGATTAGAAGAGCGAAGAGAAGGAGCCATGGCTACTTGCTGCAAGCTTATGGAGGAAACAACAAAAGCAAGCAAACAAGGCCACGACTCTCCCTCTCTCAAAAATGAGAAAGATAAGTGACTTTTAGATTGTAGGAATCCACTAGACACCACTACTCCTATATTACTATCCACCTCCTTATTTGTTCTCGTGGCTCGTGAAGGCTCTACCTGTTGCTTGATTTTTCGGGTTGTGGGTCCCAAACTGGTCTCGGACCCAAAGCAAGATGCTGTGGGTTCCACCAAATATTCATTCTTGTTAATTTTTTCCTTGTTAATGCTATTATCCCTAATTCAATTTTATTTATCCATTATATTAAAAATTTATTCTTCACTTGTCAATTTTAGTAAATGAAGAGAAATTAATTTTTTTTTTAATATTTTATCATTATCATAATTAATTATCTCTAATCAGTTCCAATACTTTTAAAATATTATTTCTTAAGCGAACAAAATGAGTATTTTATTCGTCCTTTTTCATCATTTCTCTTTTCTTTTGTGTTGAGCGAATGTATATTATACTCCATTGTTTGCGGTCGTGGGTGCTCACTCTCTGGCTATATAAAAAAATTGGTTTATGTAAGAATCGATCCCTTGACCACTTCATATTTGTGCACTCTATTCTTACCTCTTAACCAAAGCACCCAGAAGATTTTTTATTTAATGGGTGTATCCTAGTTCTTTGTAACAGTATTTCCTGTATTTTTTATATAATTATACAGAATTTGCGTCGGGGTTAACGGGTGCTTCAGCACCCGGTACTCGGAACGTGGATCCGCCCCTGTTTGCCGCCAGAGAGGAGTGGAGAAAGCGATTACGTCTCCCAATTGAAATATTTCATAATTTGATACTCATTGCTCATCTGATACAGTTTCAAATAGAATAAGATTGAATATTACGTTATCTTTTTTTTTTTGTCTATTTTGGACGAATTAAAAATTAGATCCACCACATCCAATACGGGACAAAGATCTCGGGAAGCAAACAAACTCCTTTGTTTTTTCTCGGGTTAAATTTCGTTTTAGATTTACAACTCCTTTGTTACATCTATTAACAAAGGAATCCTCAGTTTATCTACTTCCATTGTGATTTGTGAAGCCTTTCCGTTTCTCATCCGGATATAATTGGTATGGCTGATTTTTTTTTTTCAAGAATATCCTTTGTGAAATTAGTTTTTAATGTTTACTGACTTGAATTAAGGAGAGAAAATTTTCTCAAAACAAATTCTGAATTCCGCTTTCAACTTCGTTGTTCTTCTTAGTTTCTTATCATGTTGAAAGTCTATTAATTATTTTTCTCAAAAGATCGAGCTTATTGGCACTTTCGAAAACCATGATAGTTTTTCAAGTGTGAGTCACAATCCGTTCACTTAGACTTCCTTTCAAGTTGCAATTTAAGGCATACTGAGCGTTGAGAAATTGTTAATATTCAATATGCTTACTTGCATTATTTCCCCTTATTTTTCATTACTCTGATATTCTTTCAGCAGCATACTACCTTGAGTTTTAGAGCAGGTTGTTGTTTGACCCAAAATATAGATCTTAGTTCAATCAATTAGATTTAAATAAAGAAAAGTCAATTTTAATTAATAATAATATTCAAAAGATAAGTTTATTGATTTTATGACAGATAATATTTATACTTGACCGAATAATAATGAATGTGAGCACTAATAACATTATTCAATGATCCAAAAAGATGAAAGATAGCATTAAAATAGTAATTAATAGCAAAGAATGGTATTTATGTAAATAAAAATGTGTGAGTCACCCGAAAAGAGGTGAGATATGTGGATATTCTCCCTGACAATGAAGAATGATTGGTGAGCCTTAGAACACTCAGATTGTTCTTGGATCAAGTGGAAAAACTAGACAAGAATCTTCGTAAAAAGGTTGTTTTTGTATGCTTGTAATATGATCAGATTCTCTCTATAAAGTCAATGTGTTTTTTTACAAGTGAATATCTCATGTCCCCTAACATTGTGTCTCTTTCTATTTACAGGGAACATATTCCTATAAACCTTAATAGTACGGGTGCAGAGAATATCCACTAGAATATTCTCTTTAGTGTCTTATCTTAAAACTAGCTGTTATAATTCTATCTAGGATACTCGACCTCGACTTTTCGACCGCAACCTTCATCATTTAGAGTCTATAATCATTAGTCCAATGCTATAATCAATTAGAGGGTGAAGATATTATCTTTTGACGTTCAATCCTCTTGAATTCGAGTTCTAGGGTTTATTTTCTCAAGAATGATGTTTCGATCTAATATTTAATGATTTGAAGTGTTATACCCATGTTAATAAGGTGTTGGAGAATTGAAATTAACTTAGAGTCATCATTAGAGCTTACCTTAGATGATGGAGGGACCTCGGAAAAAGTTAGGTTCTTGAGAGCTTCCCTTTCTATAGCATTTTGGGGTGTGGGGGACAAAGCAGGGCTTTTAAAATGACCCCCTGAGTGCGCTCCCGCGCAGTTAAAGGCCCAAACACGCACCTGAACGTGCAGCAAGGGCAGTAACATTGCCACAAGTGCGTGGCCGCGCACAGGACCAATTGGGCGCGCATACTGCGTATTGTCCAGTAAAATGCATATAACTTTTTGCACAGAGATCTGTTAGAGCTCCACAATATATCATCGGAAAGGTATTTCAAAGGGCTACATCTTTCATGTTTTAAGTTTTCCCAAATTATCAACATATTTTCACGAAATTCTGATAGAAAACAGACCTCCCATAAACTTAATTAGTCGATTTTATCGAATCTTATGCACCTCACTCTCCGTCTTGATTCCAAAAAAACTATTTCCACCTATACTCATTCCGATAGGACTTCACTTGTCTAGAATATCATGGTAATATTCATTTAACTCGTTCACACCTAATTCGAATTTCCGGAGTGTTACAATATGCTAGACAATAAAAACTCAATATACATCAAACATACCATTATTATTATTTTTGAAAAAAAAAACGATATAATATACATCGCAAATGCGATGGCATTTATAACTTATAAGACGATATTCGCACATGTTAAATCCGATTATTCTTTGCAAATGCTACTACATGTCAGGGAAAAAAATGTGTTACCATGTGCTTTGTGCTGTACAAAGCACAAAACCCATCAAAACTTGCGACATCACCTTTCTCGACATAGCTATTATGTGCATCAACAATTTCTTAACTCTTGTTCCACTGCATAAAATTAGGGGGTTGTTACGCATATGCAATTTTTGCACCTATAATGACCAACATATATTTACATTGAATTCACGAAGTCAAACCTATTTCTGTGTTATTCTTTTTACCTTTTTCCCCGAGCTACCATAGAACCCTCTTTATTTTCTCATTTTTCATTTTTAAAATTTGTAAACTACGATGTATAAAAGTGTAAACACACTATTATACATTACATATATACCCTAATACATTATTATATATTACATATACATTGTATGACTATGTATAAATAATGTATAACTACATATAAACAATGTAACAACACTGTTATACACAAAATCAAAGGAGAACCAGGTAGTCTTCTTCTTCAAATTTTCAGCTGCTCGAATCAATTCGAATCAATTCCTATCGCCACCCTGGAACTACGCAAAGCTTCGATGCCCCAACATTGGGCTAAAATTGGTTGACTACTTGACTAGATGGCCGACCAGCCCGTCTACGTAATTATAGCAAGATGGAAGATTATTTTCTCATTACTCGATATTTGCCCGTTTGCTGGAGTCTAGTAGGCTATAAGGCCCAATCTTCTGGTCCATAAAGGAACTACGATCGGTCTTCAGTCCAATGTAACACTGGGCCGAAGAATTACTCCAAATAACCGTCCACCTAATTTCTTGAACTCAATATAGCCGGTTGATACATAATATATGTATAATTGTGTATAATCAATATATAATTTATGTATATCAATCGAAAAAATTAGATATTAAATCTGACCGGCTATTTGTATAACAATTATTAGATTTCTAGCTAGTATTATTCTTCGGCCCACAATATCTATTTGATTACTTTGTTATTTTGTATCGAGTACCAAGATTGCATTCATGTTTGTTTGTTTGGGTATTTTTGAGAGAATGAAAAATGAAAGTGAATTAAGCCTTCTGATGATTTTTTTTTCCCTATATTCGAACAAATATTTCAAAATATAAGACTACTTTTGTTTTACATATACTAGTTTAAGTATTCTCTGAATCTATTACTCAAGTGGCCATCCAATTATTCAAAATTACCCAGTAAAGTTATAATATCTTTTTGTTTTGAAACAAAAAAGTAATTTAACTCTTTCTACAGCACTCATAAGTTTATTCAACTAGAATTTTAAAATTCTCGGTTGCCAAATACCTATTTTACCCTCTACAATATCAACTATTATCTTCTTCTTTTTTTTTTTAATACTTTCTTAATATTAATTTTTTTTCTTTTTACTATTATAAATTTTACTGAATTACCTATAGAATAAATAAATTCTATTTATAAAGTAAAAAACATAATTTTCAGGCATATATAATATTAGAACAAAATAATTGAGCATAGCTTTCAAGCATATATAATGTATATTATGAATATACCTCTATTTTAAATAATTATTTTGTTATATTACATGCATAGAATATATCCTTTAAAAATTTTCATTCTCTATCATTCTCAATTATGTAAATAAGTTTTGTTGTTATTATTAAAATTACTCTAATCAAAATTTTTACTGTGCTCAATCAGTTTATTCATCAATTTCAGGTACTAAAACTCTTATTTATAACTCAAACATCATTTTTAATATAATATTTATATAATTTGAAATAATAATACTCATCGAAATAACATACACGCTCAATACGCGTACGTTAAGTCTAGTTAGATAATAATAGTTTAAATAGGGGGAAGAGATAGAGTTAGTTTCGGTAGCATTTGATAGATCGGGTCAAATTCATATAAATTCAGCAGCCTAATTATAATTTACCCGGTCCAAAAATTGCAATGAAGCTGCAAAATATTCTCCTATAGTTACATTTATGTTTTCCAGTCTCGTCCCTCGTAAAGTTTTTTTCTGAGAGAGACTCACGTTTAATTTGTATTTACAACTGTCTATTCTACACCAATGCTATAGGTTGTAAATTTGCTATATATACTATTTGTCTCGATCCATTGGTGAGAATGCACATAGATAGGGGGAAAAAATCGCAATTCCGGAAAACCGAAAAATCAAACCCAAAAAATAAAGAAGCTCTTTTGATTTAGATAGATTTTTTTTTTCTTTTTTCAAAATCCACTTGAATTTATAAACTAACTCAGAATGACACTCATAATATTTGGTTACCCCCATTTTGGAAAGTGGTTATCAAATTTCAAATTTATTACAGACAATTTGAAAATATCTAAGTTCCCTGATAATGCCTCCTTAGAATAGGTTCAATTCATCTCATGAAATTAAGTAACAAAATCAATTCCTTACCAATTTTCAAGCACATGCTATTCTTTCAGAATTCATAGTTGCCTATTACAATAATGTGCATTTCCATACTACTTTTGGTAAGAATATACACAATCCTAATACTAGTCTATTTAAAGGGCTTTCGCCTCATGTGAGAGCAAGTCATATAGGAAAGTACAAGAAATAAACATTCTTTTCTGTTAATCTATTCTAATTAATTTCTTACCAGTGGCTTCTGCTAAACAAGGTTAAAATTCAAAACAAGGATTTATCAGGTGAGTTTCTCTTCCATTTTCTTCTGTTCTATTTGATTTAGTTCCATCAAGAAACTACTAGCTACGGAAATAGCTTTATCTTGAACAACTTTTCAGTACATCATGAGTATAGTAATAGACCAAATTTAATGGAAGAATTAACGTAAATAATCGTCCATCCAATCCTTTAACCTGAAAATAGCAACGGATATATAATAAATGAATAATACATATATATTATATATATAATCTTGTATAATTAATGTATAATTTATATATATCAATAGCAAAGTAAATAGTTAATCCGACTGGCTATTTGCATAAAGATCTCAATTTAATACCTCATTGATATCTACAACAGATCGAATTGAATCGTAAGCACAGTAGATGGCGTACACTTAACCAACGCTTGAGGCTGAAATGATCTTTATTTCTATGGATGCCAAAACACAAAGTTCCAAAATTAATGAGTGGTGGTAAAGCTATAGTGTACAGTCAATGTATAAAATTTAAAATATATGTTTAAGTATTAACTCATGATTTTAGGAAAACAACAGTAATGTAGAATTAGAACTTAAATTACTCCACGGTCCCTTATTATACATGATAAACTTTTTTCTTTCTTTTTCTAAACGGAGTCAAAATTTTGGTTTTCTACTTGTATTAAAGAGACGATTAAGAAGAATTAACCCCAAACTACTTTTATTGAAATTCAAAGAGAAACAACCAACATGACCTGCTCTAGAAAAGATTGATTGTCATTTTGACATGGTGGGGGATTGGGGGCTGCAATGTCTCAAATATGTAGGACATTAGACAATTCACGAGGTCTTGGAATTCCTAGGCTCTAGATATTGCAGATTCAATGGCATAAGAAATACAGTACTACCATTTTATTTTCCAACTTGTGAGCTTCATGGTTATAAAAAGTCAAAATGTTCATGTCACCTGAAGTATATGTGCATTTTTCTTTTAATTTTTATCTTTTGAAATCTCATTTCCTATCCATAAATATCAAGTAAAACTTATACTCCTTTCGATTTATTTTAATTGATTTTTTGGTTGTTTTCACACATATTAAGAAATTTATGAAGGAATATGATCTTCTTTATTGATTCTCAATAGTTTACATGATCCCTATTTATAGTGCTAGAATACATTCTCCTAATAATTTATCTTTTTAACATTAATTAACAAGAAAATTGATCATATTAACCTTTACTACAATATCTTTAACTTGTTCATTGGAAATATAACAGATACTCCGAGACTCTTTACTCTATGGGCAACTTTGAAAAAAAGAAGTTAATTCCTTCTTGATATTGAAAGAATAAAATATTGTCGATCACAAAAAAAATCAATAAATCAATTAAAGTAAAGCGAAGAAAGTATTATTTTACCTTGACAAAAAGTATACACTTCTATTACCTAACACGAAATGAATTAATCTCTTGAGTTTATATATATATATATATATATAAAAAATCAAAGAAAGCCAACGAGAAAACAAAAAAGGCAGCCAAAACCATGCGAATTAGTTGTGGACAAATACGAAATTCCCAAAAATTCTACAGAAATCACAAAATGTCAAATATACATACTTTACAGTTTGCTTGGGTGGCTTAGATTAATTGCCTTGCAATAACAAGCAAACGCATAAAAGCAACTCTTCTTTTCTTTATTGGTATATTTACTTTAACATGAAGAAGCAGTTGGGACTATCCAATAGGTTTCGTCTAAATCACAAGCGTGCCTTCCTGTTCCTTCTTGGTTTGATGACATCGTTCAATAAATATAGTTAGTTGAACTTATATTAGACGCTACAATAAAAGAAAATAAGATAGAACTTAATGTGGATTAAATACATTAGAATCCCTTCTCCTCTTATTTCTTTTCCCGAGAATCATGTTTTAAAGCCAAATCTTTCTTTTCAGGCTAATATCGAAATTGATTATAGTATATATATTTTTAAAATCAAAGTTGTTAATTTATATATTGAATGAAGAAAGTATTATTTACTACTAATCTAAAAAAGTAAAATGATCTAAAAGTTTATAGCGGAGAAAACTCTTTAAAAAGTTACTATAACAGAAAACTCTGTCTCGACCCCAAGCAAATTGTGGTCAATTATATGAATCTGAATTGTCCGTGACGCTCCATTTAAGTCTGTCCTAATTCAATATGACGAATAGATAATTTTTTCTAATTCTTCAATATATATATATATAGAGAGAGAGAGTGTGTGACTAAACAACTCCTAAAAATTGGACCAAACGTAAACGTACTAATATGATTAAAATTTTATCTCAACTAATTGGTATCTAAAAGAAAAACTCATTGTTATCTCCTACATGGATCATTTTCTCCCATTTTATCTTATTTTTTTTGTAGTAACTAGCTCAACAAAATCTCAAGATAGGTATCAATAAATTGCAGTTGCTCAACAACAAACGAGCACAAGTCAACTAATACTTGAACAAAATTTTGAGAGAAATAGTGAATCGACTTCAAACGCTTATATAGCAACATATTAATTGCACGAACTAACATTTATAATATAACAAACTCAATATTTTGAATAAAATAAAATATAGTACAATGATTAGATAAAAAAGGAGTTAACTTACTTTTGAGTACTTAGGCAACCTAGTAACAAACTATCTAACTAATTTTGACAACATGAATGGGATGAATAACGATTTTCCTGTTGTAGTATTCCTTATCTAAGGGACAAGTAACTTGACCCATGCCATATTCTTAATGTAAAAGAAATATCTCAAAAATTAGTAATTTTGTGGTTGAATGAACATGTCACATTACACCAATAATTAAGGGCTACCTCGTTACAGCTATAGATAGTGGTTGGTTAAATTAAGTAAGAAAATTGTGGCATAATAGGAATTCGAAATAAGAATCTTATAATTTTGTTAATTAAAAGATTTAAAATTCGACGACCACTATAAAAAAGAAAATTTTGCTTCTTAAAATATTTCAAAATTTGATAGCTACATAAACCGTTGTTCGGAAAGTGAAAATAATCAATTGAAAGTAAGAAAGTGTTGTTTTACGTGGCAAGTTAAGGATCGCTTTATTATTCATGTAACTAATATTATAAAGCATTCATCGAAAACAAGGGACAATTTTTTTGTTTCGCGATGTGAAATTTGCAAATCGGGAAAAAAAAAAAAAAAAGAAGAACAAGAAGAGGATATGATTGAGTAATGGAGGGATAACCGATAAAATTGGATAGTGATACAAAAAAGATATATTTACATGATGTTAAATTTGCTCAAGGACGACATGTTCAAATCGATAGATGGTCCTTTATTATTATTTTGTTTTAAGAACAACATTACTGTATAGTTTTGTGATGTCAACGATTTGGTAGACTGAAAGTTACTTAAGGCGACCAATTTCCTAATTCATAAATTAATTATGTGTATGAGGACTAACCCCTGAGATACACTTCCCATTCAATGCAATGATTTCCGATTTGGATATCAGATAAATCTGTATTCTTTGAATATTTTGGTTACAATCACATGAAAGGTTCTATATAATTATAGTAACAAAGTTTTAGGAAAATAAAGTAATAGAGTCTAAAATTACTTAAATAGTAAGTATTCTCACCTCCAACTGTGTGGTTTAGTTTTCCACTTTGCTCCCTTGGGAGATCAAACTTACAATTTCATCGTTAGAAGTAGAGATTGCTTACCACTTAAATAATTTTTTCTCGTCAAATGTGAGGAAATCTGCTTAAATATAATATAGTATTATAGTTCATCACATTATTCACTTTCAAATTGCCTTCCCTTCAAGGTTACACGAGATTTTGGTCTTACAAGAAAATCTGCGCTAAATGAAATTAGACGCACTCCATGTAAAGATTGCAATCAAGTAAAAAATTGTTTAATAGTTACTCCATTTGGCTAGAAAATAATAAACATTCGAGCACGAGGATTAAATTATTTATTATTTTTAAAGAAAGCTAAATTGCGTCTTTAAAGTTTACAAAATAAGTTGTTAGTCTTACTATTTCTACTAAAAGTACATGAAAAATCATAATATTCGATTATGTAATGTCTCCATATAAAATAAGGCAAGAATTTTTTTTTTTTTT
>MCJB01023576.1:24953-45771 GCA_002018475.1 Nicotiana obtusifolia
ACAAAAAAGATATATTTACATGATGTTAAATTTGCTCAAGGACGACATGTTCAAATCGATAGATGGTCCTTTATTATTATTTTGTTTTAAGAACAACATTACTGTATAGTTTTGTGATGTCAACGATTTGGTAGACTGAAAGTTACTTAAGGCGACCACTTTCCTAATTCATAAATTAATTATGTGTATGAGGACTAACCCCTGAGATACACTTCCCATTCAATGCAATGATTTCCGATTTGGATATCAGATAAATCTGTATTCTTTGAATATTTTGGTTATCATCACATAGTGTTCGTCCAAAAAGTGTAACTTTCGATTTAAACAATTAATTTATACAATAATAAGTTAAATTTAGTTAATAATAATATCTCTAGATATTATTTCCAAAAAGGTGACTAATGTTGGTCAAATCTGGTGGAGGATTGACAACTATATGCATTAACTATTCCAAAAAGTATGAGCAATAACGTAGCAGTAACTAACAATAAATAGCAATAAATGACATTTAAACAAATAGAAGGAGTGATCCATCCAATAAAGTATGAACTAATTGCTTATCCCTCCTGACAATAATGAGTGACAAACAAATTCCAAAATGTTCGAATTATTCTCGGATCTGATGGAAAGGTACGGAATAATATGAAATGTATCTTTGTAAGAGAGAGAAAGAATCTTCAATCAAAAATTGGTTCTTGTCAAATAATGGATGTCACATGCCTCCCACCATTGTCTCCTTTTCTATTTATATGAGACATTTTCTTAACAGACCCTAATAGTATAAGTAAAGAGAACTAGAATATTCTCTTCAATATCCTATTTTGAAAACTAGCCGTTACAGCTTTACCAACGGTGCTCGATCTCGACCCTTGTTGAGATGTTGGTCACGAATCTCGCTGCTTCCTAATCGACCTCGGCTAGTGACGGCTTGAAAATTCTTCCTTTAAAGTTACTTTGTCTTAAGTATTCTAGGTCAAATTTTGACCTATACACATGGAAGATTATATATATTTACAGTAACAAAGATTTAGGAAAATAAAATAATAAAGTCTAAAGTTACTCAAATGATAAGTATTCTCTCCTCAAACTCTAGGATATAGTTCTCTACTTTGCTATCCGGGAAGCTCGAACCTACTATTTCCTAATTAGAGGTAGGGGGTGCTTAAGTAAATTTTTTGTTTTGTCAAACTTCAATTGGAGATATGTTTAAATAATTAAAGGCGTACGACTGTACGAGCATGCAGATTTATGTGTATGTCAGACTTTTATGTCATAGGCTAAAATGAAAGGGAGATTATTCCTAAAATTAATTAAATATCCTTGATCCCACAATATACTATAGTTGTAGTCTTATGAACTATGACTTTTTTCTTAACAAAATCAGTATAAAACCAACTCTGTAGTAATCAAAATTTATCCTTGACATCAATAACGATTACCAATTAATTTTGATTAAGACAAAGAAAATACCTACTATCCTGATATCGTACTTACTTTTATTTTGGCTCTAGAAAAGATAGCCAAGGGAGGAATCAAATGGTTTCGAAGCATTCATCATTGTCATTGATTAAAATATAGCGGAGAATTCAAATTACCTTACAAATTATTTCATAAAATATTACTACTCTAGAATTTGTTAATTAGAAATATTATTTAAAAAGTTAGAATAAAATTGATTCCACGGAACATCGATTGTTATAGAGTTGAATGTCAGTACTTCCAAAATTAACGTTCCATATAAGTGTTTACTTATTGTTTACTGTTAATTTTGCTGATAAAAGGGAAGAAACCAATCAAAAAGAGATACGTGGTGTGGACGTTTAAATGAAATTTTGTCCTCACACATGATAGTACGGTTTATTCGTGAAGCTATGTTATAAAGATCAATAAAGGGACAAATAAATCCAAAAGTCACCTACTGTATCTATTTACTTTAAATCAAGTTAAAAATATCAAACAAATTAGTTACAATTCCTAAGATTATTCTCCACATATTGATGAAAACAAAGTAGCCAGTATTAGTAAATAAAATTTAAGACGCCGTAGAGTTTCCTCCTATTTTCATACTTCCTGGTTATTATACGCAGTTAACCTCATATTTTCCCCCTAATTTATTACTATTATCCTACATAGCTTTGGTCTTTCGAAAATAATCTCTTTATCCTTCGAGTAGAGATAAGGTCTGGATACATATCACCCTCTTCATACCTCACTTATAAATTTTACTGAATAATTGTTGTTGTATCATACATAGCTGATAATTGAACAAGATTTTCCCTGAAATTTAAGTTGCTCAAGGACATTGAATTAACGTTCGCCATTTAAGTTTTTTATTTTATTTTTTGCTAATTCAGTTTATCTCCTATTACTTTAGTGACTTCTCCACACAAATATAAAATGAATTTTGAAAAAAACGAAAAAGAAAAAAGATACTTCTCTTTTATTTACAGATAAGTTTTCCTCTCTCTGGGACTTTACTGAAGGTATCTAAAATTTAGTGATTTTTCCCACGTAAAATTAATTCTATTTAAGTGTAGGTATATATTTACAATAAATACGAATTACCAGCTTATATAAAATGACACCATCAAGAACGAAAACTACAAATGTATAATTAGGACAGAAAAACCTACTCTTTATAAGACTTTATTTAAGGTAAAACATTTGCACTTTATCTTGTTAACCACTAGGTTAATTCTAACTTCATTCGTCACGTAAAGAGTTAATTCACTAAATAGGTTTTTTGTTCTCTCTTTATTTATTTTTCTATTTCCTTTTTCTTTTACAATTTGGGCGGAGTTTGGTTTTCTTGTGAATCATAATCTTGTGCAGGCCACTTATGTTGCTTTAAATTAATACTAGTCAGTTAGAAAGTAGCCTGAAAGCAACCAAACGCAGTGGACCATCAGAAAACTTCAACAAGAAGTTATTCTGGGTAAATAAGTAATGCATTTTAGTTATATACATTAATAATATAATAAAAGTATAATTTAATCCGTTTCAATATATTAATTAGCGTTTATTTTTAGCTATCAATCAATAATGTTATTTATAAATAGAGTTACCTATATTTACTTTTTAATTGATCTGGTTTTGTAAATATTTTTTAAATAATGCATAAAAATTCCTAAGTAATAATAATGGTCTTGCAATTTAAGATTTCAACACCTCCAATCAACAACTAACAAATAATGCTCCGAAAAGAGCTTTACTTCAATATTCGTCAAAAATTCAAAACCAAAAAGTGATTTGCTTATTTAATTATTTGCTTAAGGTACAAACTTTCTTTGCCTCCTGAGTAAAATTTCCAATTCCTTTTTCTTTTCACCTAATTGCCAACCTTTGTAAGGATGCTTAAAGTGAGAAGTTGGTGACTCATTACTTTTCTTTTCTCTCATGCCAAAAGAAGAAGAAGAAGAAATATTCAACAAGGCAATATCCCTTTTACATACACCACGTACATAAAAATACATCTGGTACAAATAAAAGAATAGTAACATCAAAAGAGAGCCTTTTCTTGGCTATTCCCACACTCTTTGTCTCTTTATTTTTCATATTTCCAAGTTCCCATTTTATTTGAAATCTAGCCATTTACTTGGTTTTATTTGCTAAACCTTTTTCTTTCCATGCCCCATCTTCCCCACCCCAAATAAATTAAACTCTTTTTTTCTCTCTCTGTCAAGCTCTCTGTATAAATGGCTAGCTAGAATGTTTTTTCTTGGATTCATTCACATACTAGGTTCACTTTCAAGGAAAGAGAAAAACATGGGAGAAAGAACATGGGCTTCCTCCCCTTTGTCCTTGATTAAGGTTTTGGTTTGCCTTTCGTTAATATCCCATGTTCTTGGGGGGAAACCCTCGCAAGATGTTCATCAAATGAGGAAAATGCAACATGATCATCAAATGAGGAAAATGCAAGCTTTTAAAGCTTCATTTGTTCTTCGCGATTCGGTTTCTTCTCCTTCTGCTTCTCCTACACCTAGCTTTTCTCTATCTCCAACACCATCTGCAGTGACTGTAAGTCCTTTTCTGTTTTTTGGCTTGATCAATTTTTTTCATTGGTTATCAGTGCAATGGCGATGAAAAGAAAATATGTATATGTATATGTATTATAGGTGACACCAAGACCAAGAGTGTATCATGTTACAACATATGGTGCAGACCCAACTGGGAAAATAGATAGCACAGAAGCAATTCTACAAGCAATTTCGGATGCATTAGAAGGGCCAAGTGATGGTTTCTTGATGCAAGGAATTGCAAATCTTGGTGGTGCTCAAGTCAGTCTTGAAGGTGGGAATTACTTGATCAGCCAACCGTTGCAATTTCCCGTCGTTGGCCGTGGCAATCTCATGGTACGTACGATTTCAAATTGGAATTACAACTTCTATACGCTGACAATATAGATATTTTTTATATCTATCTATCAAATTAAATCGGGAAACTTACAAATAAAAAGTAAAGTAAAATCTGTTATGAGAGATGAAACAATGGTGAAAGTGTACTTTTTTTCCAAAATGATACTATCATGTCGGATCAAAATATAAATAATTAAATACAAAGAAAAGTTAAAGGAAATTAACGTATAATAAATATACATAAAATAAAAAAATATCTAGTAAAATAATATAATTTTCCCACGAATAAATATCGCTTGACACCGTGGCTCACCGAATGATAGTACACATAAGTAGAAATCATCTCTTAGTGGGATTTCCGTCAAATTTATGAACATGTGGTAGGAAAAAATAATAGTATTGAGGTACGTGTTTGTCAAAACGTGCCACTTGGCACGATATCGTTTGAGGATCGTATGAAATTAATTGACCTATTTACAGTCATTTCTGATTTGTCCAGTGCAGTAGGTAGGGGTGTTAACTTGTTCGGTTCGACCGGTTATTTTATAAAATTTATATTATATTAAGTTTTTGTTTATTTTATTATATATAATCAAAATTAGACTTTTCGAAACCGTCCCAATGATGTCGGTTTCTCTTCGATATTGGTATGGTTCGGTTAATTTTTGATTTTTTTAAATATCATGTAAAAGTCACTAGTAGAAGTAGAATGCAATAACAAAGATACTTTTATATAAGCTATCTAGATATTTTTATCGTTTAAAGATTGATGAATTAAGAAAACATGAAAGATGACCAAAGTATAGATCCATCAACTATTTTACAACAGCGTAAAAGAAAATTAAGCAAAGAAAATATAAATCACACTAGTGAAAATATATTAATCAAGTTGGGACTCACGAATAAAGTCTATAGAAGATTAAATATTCAAAAAGATAAATTTAAATCATACAAAAGGAAATATATCCAATACATTGTAGTTTGATACTCATATCACTAGAATATTTTGTGTCTTGCTAGTGAATATGTTGGAAATAATTTAGTTTCAGTAGGAGTAGCATAATAGGTTTGGAAATTAGGATTTTGAGTATAATTACTTGTTGGCTTGTAACGATTTTCATAATTCCAAAGGCCAAAGAAAATTTTTAATGCTTTATTATTTTTAAACTTAATATATAAATATATTTTTCACATAAATTTATTTGGCACGGTTCGGTATTTTTTCGATTTATTTTCATAAAATAAAAAACTTATCCTAATTATTGGGATGATTATAGATTTCTATAAAAACCTTTAATTTTGTTAAAAGAAATTTAAATATCGATTCTGTGCGGTAGAATTCGATCGATTTAGCTTGTATTTAAATACCCATTGATAGCGTTTGCTAGATATGAGACTTGATGGAAAATGACTGATCAGTCTTCCTTCTCTAATGTTCCATATTTGTTGAACCCTTGGGTTACATATCTGCCGAAACTTTAGATTCTTTTCTAGCTCTGGACTTGACTTTTTTTTAGTCTAATAAAGCTCAACGTTCTAAGTTATAAATGGCAGTACTTTGTGGGTGTTTCTCCGTTCATTTTATTCATAGCTGATATTTAGCTTAGGTGTTTTCACATTTGTAGCTTTAACCTCCTTATGATAAACGAACCCTCCAATTTCGACCGTCATAGTGGAAAACTTATTTTCGATATTCCCTTTTCCTTTCTTTTTTTCAATACCTTATGTAATGGAAATATTTTATATACAAGTCCGCCTTGAATGTTTTTTCTCAAAGCCATCGAGATTTAATTTCAGCTGCGCTAAATTTAAACTACAATAAATTCCTCCACACGTGTCGCTTCAAGCCCAATTTTCACGAACCTTCCAGCTGCCTATTTAACTTTATATATTTGATTATTTCTAGTTTTGGCCCTAGTAGTTTTAGTAGCACGAGATTTAGCTGTAAATTTTATAAACAGGATGCTTTTAGCTCGTTAGTTTTAGTAAATTTCCAGAATGCAGTCCTTTCACTTTATATTTTACATATTTGGATAGCTAAACTTGTTTTTTTTTTATGAAACAGATTCATGGAGGTACACTAAAAGCTTCAGATAATTTCCCAAGTGATGGATATCTGATAGATTTATCGTCTTCTTCAGGCAATACTCCCGAATATTTATTTGAATTCATAACCCTACGAGACCTATTGCTGGATTCTAACTTTAGAGGAGGAGGAATCCAAGTAATAAACTCACTAAGAACAAGCATTGACAATTGTTACATTACTCATTTCACAACAAATGGTATTCTAGCCAAAGGTGGCCATGAAACCTATATTAGGAATTCATTTCTTGGACAACATATAACTGCTGGTGGTGATAAAGGAGAGAGAAATTTCTCAGGGACCGCGATAAATTTAATGGGAAATGACAATTCTGTCACAAATGTGGTGATCTTTTCAGCTGGAATTGGTGTAATGGTATCAGGCCAAGCAAATTTGTTATCAGGTGTACATTGTTATAATAAGGCCACTGGATTTGGTGGCACTGGGATTTACTTAAAATTACCAGGTTTAACCCAAACAAGGATAGTGGATTCCTATATGGATTTTACTGGGATTGTAGCAGAGGATCCTGTTCAACTCCACATTTCTAACACCTTTTTTCTTGGAGATGCTTTTATTAAATTGAAGTCTATAAATGGTGTTGTGAATGGAGTTAACATTGTGGATAACATGTTTTCTGGATCAAATAAAGGGGTGGATATTGTTCAATTAGACCAATCTAATGGTCCTTTTAAGACAATTGATCAAGTTGTGGTGGATAAAAATAATGTTAGAGGGATGAATCTAAAGGCTACAATTGGAAGTGGGGTTGTTCAAGGGAATGCTACTTCTTGGACTTTGGATCTTAATCCAATTCTTTTATTTCCTAACCTCATTAAAAATGTTCAGTACACATTTTTCCCTACTGGAAACTCTTTTGTCAATCATGCTTTGAGAAATGTATCAAATAATCAGGTTTTGGTTGAATCGGATGTGCAAGTTCCAGCAAGTGTTTTCGTGGTGGCTGATCAAGGGAAATGATCATATTCAAGATAACATAATGTATAGGATCTTTAGGAATTATTCCCAGTTGAATCAATAAATTAATAATCTAGGGATGTTATATTATTAGTTTGATCTAATCATGGATCAAAAAAGATTAGATCTCTTGATTCATTCTTTTCAAGAAATGTTATGTTTACTCGAATTTTTCTCCAAGGAAAATTCGGAAGCATAATTCAAAATTGCTACAATTTCAATGCAAAGAATAGCTTTTGTAGCACCACAGAATGTGTTTTGATAGCATTGTCTTTGTTTTTATTATTCTTTACGATTTATTTTATGCGTATTAGTTCATTCGTCGTAGTTCGACTGGACATGAAACTTAAGAATAAACAGAAATTTTTTCAACCTTATGATTTTAAACTTAAACTAGTATGTATAAACCTTATGATTCTTTTAATTCATAGACGAGCAAAATTACTACAAATTTGTTTTCTAATTGTTTATTGTTTTTCAAATTTACTAGGGAACAATGTTTTTTTAGCACTTATCAAAAGAGGTTTTCGTTGAAAAGATACATCCAGCTTTTAAATAAATGAATGGAAGCCTTCCCTTGACGTTAGAATAACTTTCTAAACTTTTAATAATTATGAGAACATCATGGCTATCTTCGTCTTACGATTTGTAATGATCTGTCCATTTCCCCAAGGTCATTTCTTTTATTTATCTATATATAATCAAAAGTTAGGTTACTCGGGCATATATGTGAAAATAATCCGTTTCAAACTAACTCGACGAATATATTAATTTTCATCTAAAAAAATAAAAAATGACATATGCCTTTGCCGGTTTTAAATCACATAATTTTGAATATTTGTGTTCAATTTTACCCAATCAATGCCAATAGCTTTGAAACGAGGAGTACTTAACCACTACAATTAGTTTTTAGGTGAATGTAGTTGGCCATGAAGTCATCATATATCCATGTGTTATTGTAGTTGGTAAGGGTAATCAAATATTTAACAAATGGAAGAAAACTATAGTGCGACTCCGGCAAGAATGATTTCTAGAATTTCACTATATAAATAAACTTGAGCTTTCAAAAAATAAAAAAAGATCAAAAGTTCTGCATAACTTTCTTTTGTTTTTTGTTTAATTTTATGGATATTTCCTGTCCTATGAATTTATGATTGCTTGGAAATATGGGATGTGTTTTTTGTTACTTTTTGTTCAACTAATTAAACGAAGAAAGTTAATGTAGGTTGCTTATGTAATGGAGAAATAACAACCTTGCCAACACCCAATCAGAAGAAATGAAGAGAGAAAGTTACACCATTTTATTCATTAGCTAGCTCAAAAAGAAATCTATAATTGGAAGTAACTCTTCAAGACACTATAGTAACCCCTCAGCCACTACACAAATGCGTACCTTTAATTAACTAAACTATTAAAACTAAACTAATGAGCCAGCTTAGTACAAATCAGCAAGCGTTTGGTACTAAACTAACTATTTTTTTTTTTTTTTTTAGACTTTACATAAAAGGAGGGGGACATAAACCTTACCTCCCCAAAAAAATACATGTACTTTGTCTTAGAAATATCCAAAAGGTGATAGGTATTTGCAATCCTTTGCCTTTGTGGATCAAAAGATTCTGGGGTTGTCCAACCTAGGTAGATGGAATGGCTATCTATGTTAGTGTAATGATAGATAGTCATATATACAAAATCAAGATGAAGTAAGTCTAGGTCGGCTTTGCTAATTACATATATTCCTATTTCTAATGCTAGGGTGAGAGTTATCTGTCTTGATCTGTCCCATGGTCTCTTGTCAAAAGGTGACTGTTGTCTGCCTATTGATTTGTGTGTTCCCTGATTTCTTTTGGCATCTCTTCTTTTTGATTGCTTTGTATATCTGTTCCAAATTCTTTGGCAGTGAGTAGAGGTATGGGGTGCCATGCTCTGGTGAATGCTGATGTTGCTTCTGTAGTCAATTGTGATGCTGTCCCATGCTCTCCATAATGGTGTTGTTTCCCTGCTGTTAATGTATCTGCTGTTGCTGGTAAGGACTTGATTCATGACTAAACTAACTATGATAGTGAAGTAGTGGACACTTTTTAAAAGACTAGTATCTATGAAAGTACATTGCACGTTAACAATCACACGTGATGATTTAAATCTTTATTTATATGAAGGAACAATAAAATTTAATTTATGAGAGAAATTTTATGTATAATAATACAACAATCATCTAACTACCAAAAAATATTATTGCATTGGCATAATACATGGAATTTAACATAAAGGATATCATCAAAACTTACAAAAATGATCAATGTTGTCATGTTAGTTAGATAATTATATATTATAGGCAGAATACATCGGCAGGCCATTACACTTGTCCTCCCTTTTCACTATGACACTTAGTCTTGAGTCTGTTCCATTTGAACCCTATAACAAGGTTATTACTATGTCACTTAGACACAAAAAACACACGGACCACCTTGCGTGGGAATCACAAATGTTTAGCGCGTGACGGGTATTAAAAAAAGCTAACATGGACTATTCAAACGGTAATAAACCAAACCCCACGTTATTTTCCTTATTTTAACCCCTTTCTCTATTGTTATCTTCTCTGTAGACATGTAATTTTTGACTCGCGCATTAGACTCGCCTCTAAAAGTCATAGTATTTTTAAAATAATTATTTGAGCTTATTTCTATAGGAATTCCCTTTATTATTAAGTTTAATTCTTTTTTTAGGTACAAAATTAAAAATATCAAAATAGTACCAAGCTTTTATCTTTTATAATATTACTAGTTCAATCAAAGCCTTGTGTTTTGGGCATGTTTAAAATAGATTTTCAGTTTTACTTCTGGCCCAATTTTATATTGGAACCCCAATCCAAATACAAGTCCAAATTCAGAAAAAAGAGCCCAAAACTTCAACCCAAAAAATCTAGCCCACTCTTTCCCCTTTGCCACATAGGATAACAAATTCTTACACACACCAGATCTTCATCATGATGCGCATCCTCACGCACTCCACACACGATCTCCTCACTGATGTTCAGGAATAATTACAACAGATTTGGGATTCCTCTGGAAGGGGATTTTCTTGGAGAGCAAGAATATAAGTCAGTTATCTTGGAGAGCAAGCGGAGAGGTTCAAAAAGGAGGGATGGGAGTTTTCACAGAAATCAACAATCGATTTTAGTCTTCTCCTTCTTCAAAAAATTTCAGAAAAAGAAACAAAAACAAAAACAGAGGAACATATACTTCTACTCTCTTCAACTTCGTTTTTGGTAGAGAAAGGCCTTCGAGAATCGATTTCGATCAAGGAGGTACTGGGGTTTCGATTCTAGCTGCTGGTTCGAGTTCCGGTCGTGGCTCATTGTCCCTGTTGCTTGTATCAACATTCAGAATCACTACGGATTCTCATTCAGGTTCAAATTTCCTAATTCTTGCTCATTTTGTTTAGTATGATGAAAGTACGATAGAGTCAACTTGTTGACTTCATGAATTGATATGCTCAAATTATACCTTAGCGAATATCGTAATATGGTTGATGTTTGATATAATCATCCAACAATGAAAAAAAAATCGAAACAAACAATCAAATCATCCGCGTTGGGTGTTGAATCTGCGACCGCATAACTGATATGCGATTCGCATTTTGAACCTAATCGCCAGAAACACAGGACTAGTCTGCGTTTGGGGTTGAATCTTCGACCGCATAACTGATATGCGGTTCGCATTTTTGACCTGATTGTCGCATTTCTGACATTAAATCTTACCCAGGATTCTGTTCTGATTTGCGATCTCTGCGTGAAATTTGTTCGCAAATAGGATTTGCGGTTGCTAATAGGATCGCATTTTTGACAATGGACAGTGCCTAAGATTTGGTGATGATCTGCGACCCTCCATGCACAGAATGCGATTTGCATGAGGGATATGCGATAGCATATCCCCACTGGCGATACCATTTTGCCTTTTTTTTTCCTGTCTTTTCGCGGGTTTTTGGGTCAGGTTTGGTTAAATGCATGAAATAAAAGTTAAAAGAACAAGGCCATGAATTGAATTTTTTTTTTTTTTTTAATTTAGATCTTATTTTCTTATTTTATCACATTGCTCGCTAGTAGCATGTTTAGGCCGATCACACTTGGGTAGGCAATACTAAGACATTTTTTGTTAATTTTTGAGGTGAGAGGTCGTTTCCTAGTTAAATTTATCCAGGAAATGCCCCGAAGGACTTATGTATTTAACATTCCGGGGAATGCCCCGAGGTATTTGTATGTGAAGATCAAAAGTGAAACTCGTAGCGTTTCAGTTTTAGTTTTATTTTCCTTTTATTAGGTGGGAACGACCTCGAACCTCTTGTGCGTTTGTTTTTCTCTTGTTTGTGTTTGTCTCAATTCGAATATTCTAAAAGCCAACTAAATCGAGTATGCAACCGTGACTTTCACGAGACCCGGGGAATGCCTAACACCTTCTCCCCGAGTCAAATGAACTCCCTTACCCAAATCTCTGGTATGAACTTGTCCTTGAGCCTAAGTTCTAAAATGGTGGCCTGGCATACTAGAATCAATTGTCAGGTGGCGACTCCGAGATTTTCCTTTAAATCCTATCTTTGTCACTTTCAAATTGAAAACCCTTTTTACGAGTTTTATTGGACCTTTTATCCATCAAAAAGGGTTTTAATAAATCTCGCCTGCTAAAAAGGAGGAGTGACAACTCTGGCGACTCTGCTGGGGAATATATTCTTGAATAGAATTGCGGGTTCGAGCTAGTACTCGATTTATTGGCTTTTAAAATGTTTGGTTGAGTTTCTGTGATTTTTCGTTAGCTTTGCTTAATTTTTATTATGCTTTCATATTTTGTTATCTGCTAGTCGTTTATGTGTTTACAGTTTTGCTTTATGTGTTTATCGCTTTATAACTGTCATCATATGCATTGCCCGGTCATTTCTTTCTGCAACAAGTCCTGGAGCACGCGTTGCGTGCACGAACTCTTTGTTGAGTCACCCTTAATTTAGGAGGGGAAGCCGACGGACGTATGGAGTGGGTGGAAAGCTTAAGCAGCCGCCATCGACCATACTCTGTCCCTGAACTGCCATGTTTAGTAAATCCCAAACTTAGGTCAGCCTTTAGGTCATTTTATTTGTATCATGCCATTTAGATCTAGCAGGGCTTGGTCCCAGGCACCGAGTCCTTTTGTAGGAAACCTGTCCAAATTCTGTCAAAATGGGCCCGTGGCCCAAAGTGACGTTTAATCATCCTATGTGCTAAATGTTGCATCTGTGAGGGTAAAAAAGTCATTTGACAGACCGATGTCTTGGTAAGAAGGGTGAAAATGAAACAAATTTGGGCCCCACTAGTATTTTCCTTCATATTCTTTTCCGAAAAAAAAGAAAAAAAAGGAGAGAAAATCAAAAAAAAAAAAAAGAGAAAAAGAAAGAAAGAAGATTTTACAGTTTTCATCATTCTCCAAGAGTTCAAAAATCCAAGAGTTTTACATTATTTTCCAAGAGACAAAATATAGTTTTTAGTTGCATCTTTTCGAACTACGCGAACCTGATTCTTGTGTTCCGGGCGGGATACGTAGGCAGCCCACATAGGGTCCGGTCTTCCTAGTAAGTCTTAAGTTCTTGGCTTCCGGGGTCGTAGCCAAATCTTGCATGCTTAGCCACTTTTGGTCACATCGGCCATTCTTGCAAAAGTAGGGTTATTTTTGCAAAAGGTGGTTCAATTGCCCGTGTCTTAGGATCTTGAGTCTATGAGTCAGTGTCATATCACTCTAAGGTTTGTCCGTGTCGGGATTGCATCCCTAGCCACATTTGGCAATGTCGACCATTTTTGCAAAATAGTCCATTTCCGCAAAATAATTCCTTAATACAGTGATTGTCGGGATATTAGAGTCGTGTAGGCTTCAAGTACAGTATCTCTCATGCTTAGGGGGTCAACTTTGTCAAGTTTGTACTAATAGTCACTTTCAGCCACCTAGGCCAATCTGCAAATTGTGTCTTGCATTTGTCCACCAGGAACAGTTGTGGTTTCGTGTAGTATTCTGGTCATTAACCATGTTCCCTTCATTCAGGTATGGATCCGCTGATTCGATCCAAAGTGCTGATGGTGGTTAAGATTCCTAAAAAATTGGTCAAATGGCGGAATATGTTTTCATCGATAGAGCAGAATGAGTTGAAACATAAATTGGATACCCTAACTTCTCTTCTTGATATCACACCTGCCCAGACTTAGTAGAGGCAATGCTAACCTATTGGAATCCGCAGAACTTGACTTTCAAATTTGGGGAGTGTGAGATGACTCCTACCTTGGTAGCAATATCCGGCCTCACCCGTTTAAGTTATATAGGCAAGAATATGATACTTCCCCGGGACCACTCTAGGACAAGATTTCTTATCGACTTGGGCCTAAAAGATAACAAGCATTTAAAGTGCCTTGAGCAGTCTTGGATATCTTTGGATTATTTGTTTGCTAGATTTGGACCACAGGATAGTTTTGACGTCTTTTGGGATGAGTTCTGCACAACCAAAGCAAAATGGCAAAGACGTCACCTCGAAGCTTTCAGCCTTGCTTTATTAGGGTTATTGGTTTTTCCATTAGATGAGAGGCACATTAGCACTCGTCTGCAGTTAGTGGTAATGGCGCTATTTCATGAGAAGCAACACAAAACCGTTGCCGTCGTGCCAATGATCTTAGCAGAGTTGTACCGAGCCCTGAGTTAAGTGAGGGGAGGTGTCAGATATTTTGAGGGAAGTAACCTTCTGCTACAATTATGGATGATGGAGCATTTGCACACAACTTCCTTACTTTGTACCATCGACCGTGCTTTGAGGGATCGGGTGATATGCATCGAGCGTAGGATGAAGTCTCCTAAATTCACATACCCAGTAGGTGTCACAGCTTGGATTGAGTTCCTTGATTTGAGGACAAATGAGAATGTTTTGTGGGCCTACCTCTGGCTGCCTTTAGATGATATCCTAGTAGGATGCCTCATGCAGCCTTTCTTGATGCTGATAGGGCTCAGGTGTGTCAGACCATATACGCCGGTCAGGTTAATGCGACAGTTGGGCAGACGACAAGAGGAGCCTCCAACTTTGAACCTTCGGAGGTACATCATGAATTTTAGCAAAAGGGTGGTTGACGAAATCAAGTACGTACAATACTAGAACAATACAAAGAGGATGAAGAAAGATACATTAGAAAAAGATATTGGCAGGCCCGAGTGTACTCAAGAGTACCTGATTTGGTTACATTCCGTCCCACCAAGGGACAGTACCCCATTGCCAACACAACTTAGGGGGCGGGCAGCTCAGACAGTTGATTTTGAGGAGGCACCGGATCAAGATCCCAGAGTTAAGTTTGAGTTGATAAAGTCTCAGTAAGCGGAATTAGCAGCAAATGTGGAGAAGCATAGCCAGTATTTACTTAGGGTTGGTCTTCAGGAGGCAGGGGCACAGGCACAGGCTAGGGTCTTCGTTCCTAGCATTGGCGCTTCTCTACGAGGCATGTTGCTAAGCTTGGGCACGACGGATAGCCCAAGACCATTCTGGCCAGGACAGTTACATTCAGGAGCAGTTTGAGGATCCATTCTATTTAAATGTTTTAAGATTGTCTCATGTTGTCTTTATTTTCATGTCTTGTCTACGAATGCTGAATCCTTTAAGTAGTATCAAGGTCAATCAAAGTGTGGTCAAGCGTGTCGGGTCTTCCATTATCATGCTTCTTATCAAAGGCTCTAAATGAAAATCCCAAAGTTTACTTTCCCATTACTTTTTCAAAACTATGCTTGGTTTGATGCATACGCAACCTACATCGAGTTCGATAAAGTCATTTTGCATCAAAAAGAAAATTGGTAAGAGGTGTTGAAAAAGAAAGAAAAGGCAAGATTGAAATAAGTAAATCGGGATGATGCCATAGGACCTTGCGACCCTCACAGTCATTTTAGAACCGTTGTTTGTTGCTAGGTGCATTGCACGCAATGTGATATTATTATATGGTAAATGCCCTAACGCTAACATGGTGGCTTTGTGTTGTTGTCCTCTATTATATTCTAACTTTTCAGGAAAGTGGTTAGTTTGTTGGCACCTTGGTAAGTCATCCATACAATACTCGATCAAAGCGCCAAACAATCATGGATAGCAAGGAAATAGACACTGGAGTCGTGGACCCGCCGAGAGAGGTTGTTGAGTCAGAATCGGAATTATAAGAGGAGGTCCGAAGGTTGAAACATTAGATGGCAGAAATGTATCAGGCATGGGTTAAGGGACACCCTCCACCCTCATTCCCCACCAACTACACAGAAAACCTTGTTTCCATTCCACCACTCTCTCAATCCTAGATGACCTGCATCATTGACCTTTCCCTACAAAATGCACCTGGCTTTACCCCTACCACAATTACCCCAGCACTTCGGCCCAAACTTTTCATGCTCCACCAGCCAGAACAACTTCGTACCCTGCTCCAACATCTGCTCCTATTTTTGTACCCCCACCACAAACTACCCTTCATCGATCCTCTAGTGAGCCCGCATTTCCCGCCTCGGATGCCCATTACCATGCACCAGAGCCCACTTTCAAAGTCCTAGACCCTTACCCCTACACTCACCAGTTTGAGCCTCATGTCGAGACTGACAAACCGCACAAGAATGCAGAGCAGGAGGAGATGTTTAGGAAGTTACAGAGTCTTGAGAAATTATTGAGAAATATGCAAGGGTTGGGGAACCAGGTGAGTGTAGCTTATAAGGATTTATGTTTGTTTCCCGATGTCCAACTACCTGCTGGATTGAAGATGCCCAAGTTCGACTTGTATGACGGACATGGGGATCCTGTTGCCCATCTAAGGGGTTATTGCAGCAAGATGAGGGGCGCCGGAGGAAAAGATGAATTACTAGTAGCCTACTTCAGCCAAAGTTTGAGTGGGGCAGCTTTATAATGGTACACTCGTCAGGACGTTAACAAGTGGTACACTTGGGACGATATGGCCCAGGCCTTCGACCGACATTTCCAATATAATATAGACATTGTTCCAGACCGCCTATCTCTGACCAAGGTGGAAAAGAAACCCGGTGAAAGCTTTAGAGAATACGGGTTCCGATGGAGGGAGCAAGCTGCACGAGTCAATCCTCCAATGGAAGAAGACGAGATGGTTAAGTACTTCCTTCAAGCCTTGGAGCCCACTTACCATGGACACTTGATCTCAGCTATTGGTAAGTCCTTCAATGATGTGGTGAAGATGGGAGAAATGGTGGAAGAGGGGCTCAATTCCAGTAAGATCATGAGTTATTCTGCTATAAAAGCAACTACCCAGGCAATCCAAATTGGTACCGGAAGTTTGCTAGGCAAGAAAAAGAAGGAAGATGTCGCTATGGTTGTCTCCGGATCATGGCAGGGCCAGAGGGGTTCACCTCACCAGTACACCCATCCTCGACCCCGACCTCAAACTTACACCTAAGCTCCATATAATACCCCCGAACATTACTTTTCTTCGCCAAGCCTACAAGACTTAGCCAGCCACCCCAATATTTTGTTCACCATGCCCAGTCATATACTCCACTACCTCCTTACCCACAATGTCGTACCCCTGTCCCACAGAATACCTACCCAGCTCCACAAAATACCTACCCATCTCCACAAGCTTACCAAAACCCCAATGGTCCACACTTTCGACCATTATAGGAAGAAAGGCAACATCGAAAACAAACTTTTACCCCGCTTGGAGAATCCTATGCCAGTCTATTCCAAAGGTTAAGGCAATTGGACGTCTTGAGGCCAATTGAGTCAAAAATACCAAATTCCCCTCCAAAGAACCTTGATTATTCCCTGAGATGTGCCTATTGTTCTAATGCTCCAGGCCATGACATAGAGAAGTGTTGGCATTTAAAACGGGTGATCCAAGAACTCATTGATACAAACCAAATTATAGTCCAAAACCCAGAAACTCCAAACATTAACCAAAACCCTCTGCCCGCCCATAAAGAGACACATATGATTGAAGAAGTTTACAAAGACGGGAAACCCAAGAAGTCTTATAAGTCCGTCATGATGATTCGGGCTAGTGAAAACAACTTGGTTAAAAATCCAGATTCCGCCAAAGCAAAGCCCGTGACAGTTGACGGGGCGACAGAAAAGCCGAGCCCGCTCAATTTGAAACCACCGGTGTTGGTCGTGAAAGGAATGTCAAAATATATTGCGGCAAATCCAGAAAGCTCAAAAGTGATAGTGCCAGGGATTCCAAGTAATCCTGTCCTAGTGGTGAAAGGGGCTCCTATTACCCCTATCATTATTAAACCAGTAACCCAATTGCCGTTGGTTGATACTAAGGCTGTCCCGTGGAACTACAAACAAGTAATAGTGACATACAAAGGAAGAGAAATGGAGGAAGAAGTAAATGAAACTGGAGGTTTGACTCGTTTTGGGAGATGTTTTGCTCCAGAAGAGTTAAGGAAAGTTAAGCCATTCAAAGATAGTCAAATGCCAGTAAAGAAATCGGTTACCGAGGAAGAGGCTGAAGAGTTCTTGAAGAAGATGAAAGGGCAGGATTATTCCATTATAGAACAGTTAAGGAAAACACCAGCTCAGATCTCTCTTTTATCTTTGCTGATACACTCGGACAAACATCGCAGGGTCTTCATGAAGATTTTAAATGAGGCACATGTTCCTGATAAGATCACAGTGAACCACTTGGAAAAGATAGCTGGCAAGATCTTCGAAGCAAATAGGATCACTTTCTCGGATGACGAACTTCCTATTGAAGGTACAGAACACAACCGAGCTCTCTATCTCACAGTGAAGTGCGAAGATGTTGTTGTTTCGAGGGTTCTGGTTTAGAATGGCTCTAGTGCAAATATTTGTCCTTTGTCTACTCTGCAAAAACTGAAGATCGGTGTCGAAAGGATCCGCTTGAACAGTGCATGCGTTCGAGGCTTTGATGGAGGAGGTAAAGATTCTGTTGGAGACATAATGCTCGAATTGTCAATAGGGCCAGTTGAGTTCACCATGGAATTCCAAGTGTTGGATGTGGCTGTTTCCTACAATCTGCTGTTGGGAAGGCCTTGGATACATGCTGCTAACGCAGTCCCGTCCTCTGTGCATCAAATGGTGAAGTTTGAATGGGACAGGCAAGAGATAGTTGTGCACGGTGAGGAAGATTTGTCAGCCTGCAATGACACAATTGTTCCGTTCGTTGAAGCTGAAGATGATAAGGGACCTTGGGTCTTTCAAATTTTTGAAACAGTGTCTGTTGATAAGATCAATGAAGGAAAATGCATTCCGGGTCCCAAGTTATCCTCCGCATCTGTCATGGTTGCGAATAAAATGTTGAAAATGGTTTTGTGCCGGGCAAGGGTCTGGGATCATCTCTGCAAGGTATTGTGCATCCAGTATGCCCCAATGGGAATTATGGTACATTTGGTTTGGGGTTCACACCTATAAAAGAGGACATGAAAAGGTTTAATAATCCAAAACAGAAGGTATGGTTTCTCTCCAAGCCAGTCCCACACATCTCCAAGTCTTTTGTCAAATCAGGAGCCAAAAAACCTCCAACCTCCTTAATCCTAGAACCTGTGGTCAATGTTGATGAAGAAATAATCAAGAGGTTTCGAAGTCTTTCCAAAGAGGTCAATATGATAGAGGTTGGTGAAGGCTCTAGTAAAGCAGATGTGCAGTTTGTTGGCCCGAACGTGAAGCTTAGCAATTGGGAAGTTACTCCTCTCCCCACCAGGAAGGAGTTTTGGTAGTTTGCTTTATTTCCTTTTCTGTTATCTAGATCGTTCCAGGGTTGTAATCTGGATCTCTCTTTAGTCTTGCTTATTCTGATGTTCAAACCTTTCTATCTTTTATTTTCAATGAAATGCAATTTCCCGTTTTCTATTATTCTTAATAGTGTTTTTTTGTTCTTATGTACAGTTCTTTTTATGCTGGTTGCAGTGACATGACATGCATGAGGAATTTTCAGCCGAGTCTTAAAAGCCAATCTAATTCTGAAATAACAATCCAAGAATTAGAATATGATAATGAAATAAGATATGATGAAGAAGCAGCATTTGAGCAAATCAGTAAAGAGCTAAAATAATTTGAAGAAAAACCGAAACCTAATTTGAGTGAGACTAAAGCAATCACTTTAGGGGACCAGGATGATGTTAGGGAAACCAAGGTAAGTGTGCATCTAGAACCACAAGTGAAGGAAGAAATAATCAAAACATTGTTTGAGTACAAAGATGTCTTTGCCTGGTCATATGACGAGATGCCGGGTTTGAGCACTGATCTGGTAGTCCATAAATTGCCGACCAACCCAGCATGTCCCCCCGTCAAGCAAAAGTTGCGAAAGTTCAAGCCCGATATGAGTGTGAAGATCAAAGAAGAAATCACAAAGCAGCTTACTGCAAAGGTCATCCGGGTCACTCGATATCCCATTTGGTTAGCCAATGTTGTGCCAGTACCAAAGAAGGATGGTAAAACCAGGGTCTGTGTTGATTACCGTGATCTCAACAAAGCAAGTCCAAAGGATGATTTTCCATTGCCGAACATTCACATTCTAATCGATAATTGTGCCAAGCATGAAATTAGATCTTTTGTGGACTGTTACACGGGATATCATCAGATCTTGATGGATGAGGAAGACGCAGAAAAGACAGCGTTCATCACGCTATGGGGAACGTACTGTTATCGGGTAATGCCATTTGGTTTGAAGAATGCTGGGGCAACTTACATGAGGGCAATAACCACCATGTTTCATGACATGATACATAAAGAGATCGAGGTTTATGTAGATGATGTGATCATAAAGTCAAAGAAGCAGTCTGACCATGTCAAAGATGTGAGAAAGTTTTTCCAAAGGCTCCGCAGGTACAATCTCAAGCTCAATCCAGCAAAATGTGCATTTGGTGTCCCATCCGGTAAACTGCTGGGGTTCGTGGTCAGTCGATGCGGTATTGAGTTGGACCCGTCAAAGATCAAAGCCATTCAAGAATTATCTCCGCCAAAGAACAAAACAAAGGTGATGAGCCTGGTTGGAAGGTTAAATTACATCAGCAGATTTATTGCTCAACTCACGACAACCTGTGAGCCCATTTTTAAGATGCTAAAGAAGAATGCTGCAGCCGAATAGACTGACGAGTGTCAAGAAGCATTTGATAAGATCAAGAGGTACTTGTCGAACCCACCGGTGATGGTACCACTAAAGCCGGGGAGACCTCTAATTCTTTATTTGACAATCTTGGACAACTCTTTTAGTTGCGTGTTGGGTCAACATGACATCACGGGAAAGAAGGAACAAGCAATCTATTATCTCAGTAAGAATTCACTCTCTATGAAGTTAAGTATACACTGCTTGAGAGGACTGTTAGAATATATGCACAACGCTAGAGGGGGGGTGAATAGCGTTTTAAGGAACTTTACCAAATTTTCGCAATATAGATAT
>MCJB01023576.1:45791-62621 GCA_002018475.1 Nicotiana obtusifolia
ATTTATAACCCCATAACCTCACAATTCCGTTAGACCCAAAAACTAGCCGTTTTTGGCTCCAACAGCTCTTTGCCATCGATGGCGCCATAGATGTTGCGCCATTGATGTCGCCATGGATGTTGCGCCATTGATCTTCGCCATGGATGTCGCGCCATTGATGTCGCCATGGATGGTGCCAACATTCTGGAATTTTCCAACTCAATTTTGGTTCACAATTTTATTATTTTATAAAACCAATATTTTGTAAAATGTCTTAAGTTATTTTTGAGAGAGTTTTTAGACTTGAGCCAAGTTCATAAAAACTATATAAGATCAAAAATACTATAAGACTCAAAATCAAAATCAAGACTAAAATACTACATCTTTTAGTCTTCAATCTTTTTGCTTCATTGACATGTTTCATTCATCAACTTCTATTATCTTGAAAGCTTGACTTGTAATCACAACAAAATCCAAGCAATCTTGGTAACTCGTTAATGATGGTTTGTCAATTATCAAAACCTACAACAAGACACAAAGTCATTAGTTAAGGTTTCATAAATAAGAATGCGAATACGTTTTTCCAACAAGGACGTGTTACGCCTTGACTTGGGTGGCACAAAAGTTGAAGCATTATCTGTCATCCCACACCAATTACCGCATTTCTCGCATGGATCCTCTAAAGTACATCTTTTAGAAACCTATGCCCACTGGAAGACTTGCAAAGTGGCAGATTTTACTCACAGAGTTTGATATCATCTATGTGACTCGGACCGCGATGAAAGCCCAAGCCTTGGCTGATCACTTGGCCGAGAATCCGGTGGACGACGAGTATGAACCATTGAAGACTTACTTTCCTGATGAAGAGGTCATACATGTTGACGAGATTAACCACGATGAAAAACCAGGTTGGAAACTTTTCTTTGATGGAGCTGCTAACATGAAAGGGGTCAGAATAGGGGCTGTACTTATATCTGAAACAGGGCAACACTACCCTGTAACAGCCCAGCTTCGATTTTACTGCACCAACAACATGGCTGAGTACGTCATTCTGGGTCTGAGGTTAGCTATTGACATGGGAGTCCAGGAAATACTTGTTTTGGGAGACTCAGATCTTTTGGTCCACTAGATTCAAGGAGAATGGGAAACTCGAGATTTGAAGCTCATACCTTACCGACAGTACCTGCATGATCTTTGTCAACGCTTCAGGTCAGTTGAATTTAGACATATCCCCAGGATTCATAATGAGATTGCTGATGCCTTAGCTACCCTAGCGTCAATGCTACATCATCCAGAGGTTTATGTCGACCCCATACATATCCAAGTTCGTGACCAACATGCCTATTGTAATGTGGTAGAAGAGGAAATCGATGGGGAACCTTGGTTCCATGATATCAAGGAATACATCAGGTCAGAGGTATATCCAGTACATGCTAGAAGTGACCAAAAGAGAACCGTTCGACGTCTGGCCAGTGGATTTTTCTTGAACGGAGGAACCTTATACAAGAGGACTCCGTATTTAGGATTCCTGAGGTGCGTAGATGCTAAAGAAGCTTCAACTATCATAGCCGAAGTACATTTTTGAGTTTGCGGTCCACATATGAATGGGCATGTATTGGCAAAGAAGATACTTCGAGCAGGTTATTATTGGCTCACCATGGAACGGGATTGTATCAGCTTTGTTCGCAAGTGTCATCAATGCCAGGTACACGGTGATCTGATTCATTCTCCCCCATCTAAGCTACACACAATGGCTGCACCTTGGCCCTTTGTTGCTTGGGGCATGGATGTTATTGGGCCAATTGAGCCGGCGGCGTCAAATGGGCATAGGTTTATTCTGGTGGCCAATGATTACTTCACCAAATGGGTCGAAGCTGTAACTTTCAAGTCCGCAACCAAGAAGGCAGTGGTGGGTTTTGTTCATTCAAACATCATTTGTCGGCTCGGAATTCCCAAGGTGATCATCACAGACAATGCTGCTAATCTCAACAGTCATTTGATGAAAGAGGTATGCCAACAGTTCAAGATTATGCATCGAAACTCCACTCCGTATCGCCCCAAGGCAAATGGAGCTGTCGAGGCTGCCAACAAGAATATAAAGAAGATACTTCGTAAGATGGTTCAGGGTTCTCGGCAGTGACACGAAAAGTTGCCTTTTGCATTACTGAGCTATCGCACTACTGTTCGCACCTCAGTAGGTGCAACTCCTTATCTGTTGGTATATGGAACTGAGGTAGTTATACCTGCGGAAATTGAAATTCCATCCCGTCGGATCGTTGCAGAAGCCGAAATTGATGATGACGAGTGGGTCAAAACCCAGCTCGAACAGTTGAATCTGATTGATGAGAAAAGGCTGGCTGCAGTATGTCATAGCCAACTGTATCAGAAGAGAATGGCTAGAGCGTACAACAAAAAGGTACGTCCTCGGAAATTTGAAGTGGGCCGGATAATGTTGAAACGCATTCTTCCTCATCAGGTGGAAGCCAAAGGCAAATTCGCCCCGAATTGGCACGGACCATTCATTGTGACGAGAGTGTTGCCTAATGGTGCCTTGCATTTAACTGACGGGGAAGGCAAATGTGTAGATATAACTATTAATTTTGATGCAGTTAATATGATTTCTTGGCTCATCTTCAATTGTATTTTGTACTTGTCATGCTCGAAGTTTGAAATGACAAAGGCATTTTATTCCGCTACCCAAACACTTTCATCCTTCGCTACCCTTTTTTGAGCCTTATTTATTTTCTTTCATATCCCTCTTTTGGAATCAGTAGCAGAAGAAAAAAAAAAAAAAAAGAGGAAGAAGAAGAAAAAGCAAAGAAGGAGTAGAAATAAACAAACAAACAGGGAAAATGTTTGAACTACGTTTGATCTGATTTCTTTTAAGGATACGTAGGCAGCCTTATGGTTCGGTCTCATCCAAATAAAAATTAAAAATCTCCACAGACCCCAAAGAAACTGGGGCAGAAGTTAGATCTGATTCCAAAAGTTGTAATTTTTACCCCTATTTCATCCTGAATTATTTTGAGCCTTTATGCCACCCATTCTTTCTAACCCTGTCCAAAAGCCTACATTACGTTCCAAAGAAAGACCTTTCGATCAATCTTTGAGGATGCCGGGCCAGGCGAGATAGAGACATGAATTGCAGCAGAGGCAACACTCCCTTCACGAAATGAGAGAAAATTTAAAATGAGAGAGACTTATTGGTGAAAACCCTCACGGGCACCATAAGGCGATGGTGAGATGAGAGAAAATTCAAAAATGAGAGAGTCTTATTGGTGAAAACCTTCACGGGCACCATAAGGCGATGGTGAGCTGAAAGATAAACCAACAAGAGGACTGGGATCAGTGAAAGGTCGGTCTTCGAAGTATGGACTTACGCCACGAGCTGAATATGATTGGTCGGACGGATTAGGCTGATCAATCCAAAATGCATGTCATGATTATTGGAGCTGGCTGTTTCGCTCAGATAAGTCTTCCTTTTCCAAATTTCCTTCACATAGTCATCCGTGTTCCTTTTTGTCCAAAATCATTACATTTTGTTCTTTGAGTCCATTTTATGAGTTTCTTTCGAACTAGCCCATGACAAACAAGCAGGGAAGGATTTCAAAGCCTGCTACCAACTTTCAAATTGTGCAAAGCGGAACTTGGCCAAGCATATCACAACAAACATGATTTGAAATGAATGATATGCAAATAATTGAAGTTTAGGCAATAAGGCGACTTTTAAGTTTTGGAAAATACAAGGATGCAGCTGCGTTCGGAATGAAAATGCAATGCAACAGGTAGAAATAAGAAATTCGGATCATTCAGAAATTGTGCGATCTGGTCCCAATCAAGGGTCAAACAACTCTTTGCTCGTTCAAAGCAGCTGATCAGGATGAAGCATGGCAGTCAGCAGAAGCAAATCCCAGCAAGAGTTAAAACTTGAATATATTCCCCAGCAGAAGCAGACCCTCAGCAACGAAGCCTCAAACTAACCACCACGTTTTTTTTAAACTAACAAGATTTTATTTATCTGAAACAGGAAACATGAAAATTTGTCAATCCATAAAGCCCTCTTGTGAAGAAGACATGGCTTGGGAGGCAAAAGTTTCTATTCAGAATTGCCCAAGCAGAGAGCATTTTCGGCTTTTTACGACCCTCCTGTATAATAGGAAATAACTCTAATTTTCTATGGACCCTCCTGGATAATGAGAATCAGCTTTAAATTTCTCAGGACCCTCCTGGATAATGGGATTTAGTTTTAATTTTAAATTTTTCAGGACCCTCCTGGATAATGGGATTTAGCTTTGAAATTCTTAAGAAGTCTTTAGAAAGCATGATTTGATTAATCCCCGCAGATATGTCCAGTTCCAAACTGGGGCAGAAAAGTTTCTTTTGTTTTGTTTGCTTTATTGTAACATCAGGCGCCCACCTGGATAACGAGGGAATACATTCGAGTTTTAGCAACCAGTCGCCCACCTGGATAACGAGGGAATACATTTAAGTTTTAGCAGTCAGGCGCCCACCTGGATAACGAGGGAATACATTCGAGTTTTAGCAATCAGGCGCCCAACATTCGAGTTTTAGCAATCAGGCACCCACCTAGATAACGAGGGAATACGTTCAAGTTTCAGCAATCAGGCACCTACCTGGATAACGAGGGAATACATTCAAGTTTAAGCAATCAGGCACCCACCTGGATAACGAGGGGATACATTCAAGTTTCAGCAATCAGGCGCCCACCTGGAAAACTAGGGAATCCATTTCAGAGTCATTTCAAATCCATAAATATAAGAAACATCAGGAGCCCGCCTGAAGAACAGGGTCTATCTTTTCCAATTCTATATTGAAGATCAAGTAGAAGTTCAAAGAAGATTCAAGACGAGAAGTAAATAGGATCTTGTATATTTCTTTCGCTTCTGATGTAAATTTTCCTTTATTTTTGATGTAATGGTAGGAACCGCGGACCGGAACCTTGACGGCACTTCACCCGATTCCCTACCTCGATACTCTATTGTCCTTCTCACTTACGAACTATACGTGGCCTGATTCCTTTGTAACCAAAGATATGTAGGCAGCTCAAATACCAGGGCTCGGTCACATTCTCTTTCCTTAGTTTTGATTTCCCCAATCAGAGGTCGGGTCAAAACATGTCTTGTTGTTCTTTGTCTCAAAACACCGTGTTTCCCGTCAAAGAGGGGCAACTATAAACATGTAATTTTTGACCCGCGCGTTAGAATCGCCTCTAAAAGTCATAATAATCTTAAAATAATTATTTGAGCTTATTTCTGTAGGAATTCCCTTTATTACTAAGTCTAATTCTATTTTTAGGTACAAAATTGAAAATATCAAAATAGTACCAAGCTTTTATCTTTTATAATATTACTAATTCAATCAAAGCCTTGTGTTTTGGGCATCTTTAAAATAGATTTTCAGTTTTACTTCTGGCCCAATTTTATATTGGAACCCAATCCAAATACAAGTCCAAATTCAGAAAAAAGTGCCCAAAACTTCAACCCAAAAATCCCTTTGCCACATACGATAACAAATTCTAACACACAACAGATCTTCATCATGATCCGCATCCTCATGCACTCCACACACGACCTCCTCACTGATATTCAGGAATAATTACAACAGATTTGGGATTCCTCTGGAAGGGGAGTTTCTTGGAGAGCAAGAATATAAGTCAGTTATCTTGGAGAGCAAGGGGAGAGGTTCAAAAAGGAGGGATGGGAGTTTTCACAGAAATCAACAATCGATTTTAGTCTTCTCCTTCTTCAAAAAATTTCAGAAAAAGAAACAAAAACAAAAACAGAGGAACATATACTTCTACTCTCTTCAACTTCGTTTTTGGTAGAGAAAGGCCTTCGAGAATCGATTTCGATCAAGGAGGTACTGGGGTTTCGATTCTAGCTGCTGGTTCGAGTTTCGGTCGTGGCTCATTGTCCCTGTTGCTTGTATCGACATTCAAAATCACTACGGATTCTCATTCAGGTTCAAATTTCCTAATTCTTGCTCATTTTGTTTATTATGATAAAAGTACGATAGATTCGTGGGTGTTTGTCTCCAACTTGTTGACTTCATGAATTGATATGCTCAAATTACACCTTAGCGAATATCGTAACATGGTTGATGTTTGATATAATCATCCAACAATGAAAAAAAAATCAAAACAAACAATCAAATCATCCGCGTTGGGTGTTGAATCTGCGACCGCATAACTGATATGCGGTTCGCATTTTGAACCTAATCGCCAGAAACACAGGACTAGTCTGCGTTTGGGGTTGACTCTGCAACCGCATAACTGATATGCGGTTCGCATTTTTGACCTGATTGTCGCATTTCTGACATTAAATCTTACCCAGGATTCTGTTCTGATTTGCAATCTCTGCGTGAAATTTGTGGTTCGCAAACAGGATTTGCGATCGCTAATAGGATCGCATTTTTGACAATGGACAGTGCCTAAGATTTGGTGATGATCTGTGACCCTCCATGCACAGAATGCGATTCGCATGAGGGATATGCGATAGCATATCCCCACTGGCGATACCATTTTGCCTTCTTTTTTTTCTGTCTTTTCGCGGGTTTTTGGGTCAGGTTTGGTTAAATGCATGAAATAAAAGTTAAAAGAACAAGGCCATGAATTGAATTTTTATTTTTCTTTAATTTAGATCTTATTTTCTTATTTTATCACATTGCTCGCTAGTAGCATGTTTAGGCCGATCACACTTGGGTAGGCAATACTAAGACATTTTTGTTAATTTTTGAGGTGAGAGGTCGTTCCCTAGTTGAATTTATCCGTGGAATGCCCCGAGGGACTTATGTATTTGACATTCCGGGGAATGCCCCGAGGTATTTGTATGTGAAGACCAAAAGTGAAACTCGTAGCGTTTCAGTTTTAGTTTTATTTTCCTTTTATTAGGTGGGAACGACCTCGATCCTCTTGTGCGTTTGTTTTTCTCTTGTTTGTGTTTGTCTCAATTCGAATATTATAAAAGCCAAATAAATCGAGTACGCAACCGTGACTTTCACGGGACTGGGGGAATGCCTAACACCTTCTCCCCGAGTCAAATAAACTCCCTTACCCAAATCTCTGGTATGAACTTGGTCTTGAGCCTAAGTTCTAAAATGGTGGCCTGGCACACCAGAATCAATTGTCAGGTGGCGATTCCGAGAATTCCCTTTAAATCCTATATTTGTCACTTTCAAATTGAAAACCCCTTGTGCGAGTTTTATTGGACCTTTTATCCATCAAAAAGGGTTTTAATAAATCTCGCTCGCTAAAAAGGAGGAGTGACATTCTCTCAAGCCCTAATTTCTCTCCATTTCGACTGAGCTAAATTCTTCATCAAGAAGTGAAAATCGAAGCCTTTTTTTTTCAAATTTGAAAGAACTCCATCCTCCTCAGTCGAATTTTTGATGTAACATTTCCTGCTCTCTTAATTTGTGTTCGAAAAATGTCCCAAAACACCGAAAGTGTTGACGGGTGTCGAGTGGTCGTCCGTGTGAACTGAAAATTTCATGGAGTGCTGCTAACCCAGGAAGAAGGTATTTTGTATGCAAAATTGGCAATGCAAGTGTATTCCAAAAAAAATCTTTTTACGATTTTATTTTCCATTGATTTGTATCAGTTAATTTTTTTTGCTTTTTGAAGGACAATGGGAGATGCAAATATTTTAGATGGTTTGAGGACGAGTTTCCTAAGCAAGCGAATAGAGTTATATGAGGTTTGCTGAAGAGAGTGAAGGCATTTGATCAAGAAAGAGATCGAGCAAAATAATAGAGGAACACAGTAATGTTTTGTTCTACTGGTGGCCTTAATAATATGGCTTTGTTGTGGTTCTTGCACTTGTTGATGGACTGAGCCAAGTTTCTGGGAAAATCGTTTGTAATTTAGGCTAGTTAGTGTTGGGAACTGTTGCTCTACTTTTGTTCATTGCTGACTTGCTGCTGTACTTGGGATGGTAGGGATCCTATTTTGTGTAATTGATATTGCGTTATCAATGCAATGTATCTTTGTTTTTGTTAAAAAAATTTGCAATTCTTTAGTGTTTACTGCAATTCTTTAATGTTCACTGCAATTCTTTAGAATTTAGGCTAGTTAATATAGTTAGTCTTATGAATGAAATGGAACTTACTTCATTGCCAAAGCTACTAAAAGAAGTGCTGCAAATTACAGAAGTGCATATTACAGTAGTGAAAAGAAATGGAACTTAGTTCATTGAAAATTAATGAAGTGCTGGCATATTCATAATCCGATTCCAAAAGATACGAGTGAGTGCGGCAAACTACATTCAACAAAAAGCAAGTTTTAACAAAACAAGTGTTGCATATTACATAATCTTGTCCAGTAACTAATTTTTTTTGGCTAGTTTATCCATGATCAATTGAGTTGGAGACTGAGATGGTGCTCGCGTTCCAACTTTGTTTCTTCTACTTGCGATCATTTGCTACAGTTGCGAAGTAGTAATAGCATCTCTCTCATTCCATCTAAGTCCTGGAAGCCTAATTCCATCATCTAGATTCACATCAGTGGTGCTCCTTACTCTAGTCCCATGGTTGACAACCTTTTCACTTGACAAACCAGGCTGCAATTGTATAAAATCAGAAACCTAAGTAAGTAAAAATAACCAGGCTGCAAAATTAACTAGAAACCAGACTGAAAAAACCAGAAACCAAACCAGAAATCAAGATTCTTACATTTAGTACTGTCCTTCCAGTCTCTGTGTTAGTGTAGCATCCAAAACCAACAGTTCTTGGCCTTTTTTCCCCAAAAGCAGCAGATGATTTTGCAGTTGCAGGTCCACTTCCCCTTCCCCTTTTTCCAGCAGATGAAGATCCTCTTGCTGCCTTTGGTTTTGGGGCTCCTCCCCTAGGAGCATTATGAGGAAGTGCATCTGGAAATGCACCTTTTGTAGGTCTAATAGCTGCACTAGGTGTATTTTCTCTTCTCCTGCCCCTTCCTCTATTAATAGTTGTTATTGCTTCATCAACGATTGAACTCATTTGAGTTGGTTGACTTGATTGACTTCCTTGTGCTTCTTGTCTACTTGATGACCTTCCAGGTGCACTCTAAAATGAATTCATACGTACAGTTAATTTCAGCTTAAATGATTAACAAAAAGTTAGATAAAAACATATCATATCCTTAGTGCACATGCTTTTTTGTTGTGGCCTACTTGATGACATTGTGAACATGTCATCTTGACTCCTTTTTTGGACAGCTTTTCCCATTTCTTCTTAGGTTCATTCCTGTCCTTCATTCTATTTTTTTGGGGTCTGCCTGGCATTGGCTTTGGGGCTGGTAGTTTAATGGTAGGATTATTACCCTCAGGCCACATCTTCAAGTTAGAAATTGGTTGAATGAAGTGTTCATAAGCCTTCAGAAATATTTTCTTGCTGTACCAATGCTCCACATATTGATCTGGATCATCTTGTAGGTAATAATATGCACACACAACATGTTCACATGGGATGCCTCTCAACCTCCAAAGTCTATAACTACAAGTCTTCATCCTAGTGTCAACTATAAACCTCAAATCTCCTTTTTTGATTTCAAATCCATCCTGGCCATTCCATAAAACTTGGCACTCTCTACCCAAATCCTTGTTTTCTTCTCATGTTAGCCTATCCATAGGTGATATATTTGAAATTCATGTTTCAGCAAACTTTATCATATCAACCTGTCTAGACATGATCTTAGGCCTAATCTCCTCTAACGTGGTAACAATACTTTTGTGCCTAGCAACCAATATCCATGAGTTAAATGTCTCACACATGTTATTCTCTACTATGTCACACCTGGAATGTTCTTGGAAGAATGCCCTGCACCATGACTCTCTTGGGTACTTCATCATATCTTTACATATAGTAAATCTAAGTTTCCTCATGTTTGCAACTTCATTGTTGTACTCAAATAGATAACTGGCCTTTGCAATCCTCCAGAATTATTTCCTCCTTTCTTCTCCCTTCCATTTCTTAGACCAATTAGACCATATATGCCATGTACACATTCTTTGGTTTGAGATAGGTAATAACTCCTTAACTGATACCAAAAGCCCCTGCAAAACAATATATACAACATTAGAAATTAAACTAGAAGATAGAATACCAACAACTAACAAACAAAAATAAATTATTTACCTTTTGCATATCTGACATTATTGTTAAGCCATGACCTTCACCTAGTTGCAAATCTTCTATCAAGTGACTGAGGAACCAACTCCATGAATATTTAATTTCATGGTGTACAACATTCCATGCAATAGGAAACATCTGTTGGTTCCCATTTCTTCCCACAACCACCAGCAATTCACCCTTGCAGCTTCCCTTTAGCAAACAATCATCTAAACCAATGATGTTCATACATCCTTCTAAGTTCTAACCAACCTTTCTTCAGTGCATCAAAACAGATATAGAAGTACTGAAATAGGTTCTTACCAAGCTCAGATTCTCTGTCTATTTTCACAAAATAGGAGCTGCCAGGATTGGTTTCCTTAATACTGTCAGCATAGTCACACAATCTGGCAAACTCCAGCTTCCAATCCCCCATAAACTTTCTCAGAACAATCTATTTGGGTCTATAAGCTATTGTTCTGCTAATATACAATCCCAACCTCTCTCTAACTAGTTCTTGAATTTTTCAGATTCTCATATAAGGAGCAGCAGTAAGTTCTTGCTTCAATTTGTTGGCAATGTATTTTAAATTACACATCTTGTTGGTGTTCATTGGTTGAAATTTATGAACAGGATGGTAATTTTTGATCATGAAGTCACCAGAATCTCTATCAACTGAAGCATACAACTCCCACTTGTATTTTTTTGATTTACACTTCACCTTTACCCTACCCTTCTCATTTGGTTTAAGCTTTAACTGAACTTTACACTCTATTGCATAATCAGCCACTGCCTTCCAAAATTCTCGAACATTCTTAAATATCATGCTCAACCCAAAAATTTCCACTTCACAGTCAGTGTCATATCTAACCTTTGTGCTCTTTCTTTTACTTGGAAGGTCAACACTAGGCTGAAAATCTACCTCTACCTCTTCATCAGTTTCATTACTGCCAGTACCAGAACTGTCAATGAATTCCTCATCAACTCCTAATCTGCCAACATATTTCTCTTTTTTGTTAAATCTTATATCTTCCAAACCTCTATCAATTCCAGCTTCTCCTACAGGCACACTAGCAGTTTCAGGTTGTTTCTTCCTTTTGGTAGCATTCTTTTTGGTTCTCCTCTCATTTCTTAAGGTCCTAACCTCTTCATCAACTTCACTATCATCCTCATCAGGAAGTTCATCAAGATATGACTCACTACTAGCTACCTCTGAAGCAACCCCTTCTTCATCAGCCCCTACTCCACCATTCAGATTCTCTACACTAACAACTTCCTCTTCCACATTACTAGAAAAATCTTCCCCACCAACAACAGCTTTTTCCCCACCAATAACAGTCTCAAACTCTTCAAGTAGAGGCTCTTCAACAGGTTGTGGTCCATTTATATTGTCTAGACCATCTTCTACTGTTGCCTTAGATGGATTATTTATTGTGTTGTTACTTTTTTCAACAACCTCGGGCCACATAAATATCCAATTGGGACCACATTATCAGGAATTATCTCAACAATATGTGACATGTACAAGTCTAAAATACCCTCCTTACAGTAACAAGCAATATTATATAGTTGCTCATCGTTTTCCACCAAGACAAAATCTTTTGAATTAGGGTTAAAGACATAAAAACCCCAACAGTAACCCAACCCCCTTGTGTAATATTGAAGTTCAAATAGGGAGAAATGGTCTTTGTCAATAGAAAACTAATTTATCTCTATATTAGTGACATATTTGGCATTTGAAGATTCGGTAAATGTTCCACCATGGTGAAAGCGTACAAGAACCTATTCGTCCACTGATATGATTTTAACCTTAAGTGAACAAAAAAAAGTAACACCTGAGCGTAGTCAGCAAGATTCGAAGAAAAGAAATGAAAAAACCTATTTTTATATCTACAATTCCCAAAAAACCATTACTAACACAAAAACCCTAATAAATAACTAAAATCTCAATAAAAGGGTAACTCAAGACATACCAGTAAAGGATTAAATTGAGACAACACTCTTGCTAAAGGCCACCCAAAATAATCGACTTCACAATTTCTTCAGATAAAAAGTTGCAGATGATAAACGAAGACGGGAATGAAAATTTGGACGAATTTCAGGTTGTTACCTTCAGTCTTTTATGAGAATTAGAAGATGATTATGTAATCTCTCTAATGGAGCAATCGATTTTGGAAGGGGAAGAGGATAGGCAGCTATGGGAATGAGGTTAGGGTTTTTTTACTGAGGGCTGTAAAGATTAAAAGTAATTATATGGGTTGGGCAGTTTAATCTTGAACCATATATGTTTGACCTTGATTTACCCAGTACACATGAATCTTACGTGGACAATAATTCCACATGGAAGAAACTTATTTGTCGGCTATTACACGTTAGCAGCCTTACATACATGCGCTTGACTTATAAAAGCCTGTGTGTTTTTTGTGTCTAAGTGACACAGTAATAACCTTGTTATAGGGAAATGGAACAGACTCAAGATTAAGTGTCATAGTGAAAAAGAAGGACAAGCTTAATGGCCTGCCAATGTGTTCTGCCTATATTATAGTTTAAAATTATTTAATGTGATGGTATCTTAACGAACACTTTTTTGTGGACAATATTTTTATGTATATGTTTCCTCCTAATGCATTGGTTGCTCTGCCGAACTCTTGTTGTCGATCTTGATATCCCTCTTGAAAGTGCAACATACAGCTGTTCATGCAAGAAAATATATTGCGGTAATATAGTCCAATATTTAGGATGTTTGTCCTTGTGCTTTATTTATTATATTTGCAAAACATAAACATACTAAAAATTATTTTCACACAAATTTAAAAGGATATTCTTTAGTTTCAGAAGACGAAAGTTGAATTCAGGGATAAGGATATACTTAGAAGCACATTAACTAGTATCATAATTTTTGCATGTGTGACGTTATTGTCAAAATTTGTATATACCATTTGTGTGCTATTCCATAAGCTATTCGACGTATCTATGTTTTTCAATGGCATGACAGGCATATTTTTCTTCAAAATTAACCTATATACAATGGAGGATCAATTTTAACTTAGTCTATTATATATACGTTGACACTAACATATGTAAGAAATAAGAAACTAGACAACAAACATATATGGTAGAAGGCCATTTGGTACTAAAGTGTTTAAGCATTCTTCTTGGTAGTAATTATTGATATCATTTTCTGCTGAGTCAAAAACTTAAAAATATTTTATTTTTACTTTAAAATTTTGCATTCAACCTTTTATTTAGTTGATCAACATATTCATTTCTGCTAGCTAAAATATCTTTTTAATTCTATCATACGATTTGCACAAATTGCATTTTAATCTAATGATAGAAATATTTCTCTTATTAAATGCACTACCATTACCATTGGGATTGATAACCAAGTGTTCAGGAGGAACCAAATCTTCTTTTGTTGGATGCTCTTCTTCGTTTCCGACACGAAACAAGAAGACACTAATTACTGGATATGTTCTTACTTTATATTTCTTGTCAGTTGAATCTTTTTCTTTTGAGGCCAGAAGTATAACTTTGGCAAACTAGCTTTTACAGTCTCTGCTTTTGTCAATTTTGGAACTACTGATAGTACTTGACAGAACCTCACCTCCGAAACCATTAATTTTTTACCAAACGGTTCACTAATATCCATACCTCTAGAATTCCGGGCAATTATTTCTATCGTTTGGCACTTAGCTATAAGTGCTTTATCCCATATTATCAATTTTGCTTTCCTTATAAATTTAGCACAATTGCTCTGCTTTGATATATTTGTGATGGTTATTTAAGTTGTTTGAAGAGGTATATCAAATCTAAAGTGGGTGTCCTCACAATAAAATCGTTGTTGGTACACCACTTGCTATTATTGCTAATAGTGACATGCCTCTTGATATGATATTTGCAAGTAATGCATGACATAGAAATATTATTTCGATTTCGCCGGATGCATCTACAAAGAATAATCCTGTTATACCAGAGTCGACTCTTTATAATATAGTCTTGACAGCTTGTTCTTGTTTAGGATTTAGCTTTGACTGTGCTTCCTCAGACACTTGTGTAGCATTTTGATTCTTAATAATACACTAATCTTTTTACTTTATGTTCTAACGCTCTTTTTATGGAATAAATTTATGTGTCCTAAGATTTTTTTAACTTGAATAAGAATTTTACTCATGTGATGAATATAAAAAATAATTGAATTACATTCTCTTGCTAAATAATTAATTAAAAGATTTAATTATTTGATTTTAACATAAGAATAATTTATTCTATGTTGATTCAGATCTTGATATTAATTCATCTTTTGCTTTGAATATTTAATCTTAATTATAATTTTATCCACCATAAATTTTATTTTCAAAGAGTAAAGATTGATATGACATTTCAATTTAGATCTTTATATTTGTAGAATCATTAGTGGTATTGATTCTTACCAATCATTTTTTTTCTCTTTTCACACATTTATATTGTTAAATATTTTCTTAGTTATTGTTTAATAATTGAGTATTTTTCAATATTATATGAAAAATTGATAAAAAAATATTATTTGAGTAGGAAAATTGTTCAAATATAATATAGCAATATATTATCATTGAGTATTTTTCTCTCAATTTTAACTCTTTATGCAGTCTATTTAATATTATTTTTATTTTTTCTTTGTATTTGACATTATGGAGTGGTAATGTATTGCCAATACCGAGGATTCTTATAAAATTATTTTTATTAACCCTTCCTACATATTTTTAATAAGTATTTAATAGACAAAATTATATTAATCTTAAAATCTTAAATATTAAACATTAGCACAGAAGGTATTGTAGTCCCAAAAAGTAGGTTATTGCAGTTATATCCTTTCCCTATGAGTCTTTTTATTTAATATTTAGGGCTATTTTGATATATTAATATTGTATTCATGCTATTATAAAATTAGAGGCTCTCATTTTTCGGAATGGGTTTGGACAATATAATATATTCTTAAATTAAATAGTAATAGGACATTATAATACGTTTTAAAATTAAATTAGTAATAGGAATTTTAAGAAGTGTATCATAAAAGTAATAGGATTATATGACTAAAGATAATTACTTGTTCAATTTTATATGAATTAGACAGCCCGAAAGTAATTATACTAATAGGATTCTTAAGATAATCAGGTAGGATTCCTAATGTGTAGTATTATATTCTATAACTGATAGGATTATAAGGCTAATATCTAGAATTCCGATTATGTACTTTTATTATGAGTTATTATACTTAATATTATTAGATTGTTTTTATAAACATACATTGTGTTCATGCTTTTATAATAATATAAGTATAAATATAAATTACGTAGTACAGTTAGATTGAATAACCCTTCAGACCAAAAAAAAATTCCCGATGAATACTTCTTCGGGAACAAGTATTCATCTGCCTAAGCCCTTGTTGTCTTCTAGTATTCTCCAAGTAAAATATAAACTTAGCTTTAGCCCCTTCGCAGGAAAAAAATGTGAATATTACTTACGGCATATTTCAGGAGATTGTATTTACATGGGTCTTTCTAATGTTGGATTGTTTTATGTTTGGGAAAGAAAATAGTCTTATTTCATTCCAATAACCAATTTTCTACATTTTCAATTGAAATAGGAAGAATGACACTATATAGTCATTTTTAAAATAATATTCAAAAAAATTATATCTTTTGTATATTATATATTTATGTCTGTTATATATAAAAAATATATAAATCTATATATTTTTACAGTTATCGAATATAATAAGTTTTGCCGCTGGCTAAAAATGATCTTTTGCCCAAAAATATGAGACAGATGGTTCTTTCATATAAGTGATCAAAGAGATCTAATTAACAAGGCAATAGTTAAAATCTTTATTTATTCTTAGTAATATAAAACAAGATGTTCAAGAACTCTTGTTCGCTTCAATTGACAATTGAAAAGCAAAAGTTGTTACCATATCCTACATAGTACTAGAGTGATATCTCATTGATCGAAATTCCAATTTTTATACCACATGAGTTATGATATGACGCTGTCAAACCACCCCATTTAATGACATTCCAATTTATTGCCTTAAATTAGAATTCCAATTCTATTTTGCCAATTCATTTCACAGTCTTCAGAGTCGAAGCATGAATAAATGCTGCATTTAACCCAACCAATGACCTCTCGAACAGTATCTTCTCTTTTCCAGTGCTAACAATTGCTACGATAATTTACTCTCTTTGTTTACTTTTATTTGTTTATTACTCCATCCAATCTATAATAAATGATAGCTGAAAAAATAAAATTAATTCTTTCTTGATTATGCAAATGACATTTATTTTGGACCAAAATAAAAAGGTAAATTGGTCACTTATTGTGGACCGGAAGAAATAGTAAATTAAAATCATATTTTTACTTTTATTTGCCTATTTTAGCAAATTAAGATAAAACTTTTTTTTTCTTATTTTGTCTTATCAATAACTACTCATTCTTCAAATTAATTATTTCTTAAGACTTTTTAAAATGCTAGCATTATTATAAGTAAGATAATAAAATATATACTTCGTTTATTATTTTTCTAAGAGAAGTATAAAATCGATTGTGGACAAGTAAACCTAAATAAGTTGTATACTTTCGTTACCTAATAAATTACCCGTTAGTACTTAAAGTCCCTTTTGTACAGATAATAACTAGACGCTTGCCAAAATCCCATAAATCTTTCTTCTTCTGAATTCTCCTTCTATTGCAACACCCCCCCCCCCCCCC
>MCJB01023576.1:69118-82736 GCA_002018475.1 Nicotiana obtusifolia
GGGGGGGGGGGGGGGGAGTTATAAATCGAAAATAAATAGGATGTGGTCTTTTAAAATTTGGCTATATAATGCCAAAGTTTTTGGGCCTTTAATGCCAAACTAAATTTAAGGCCAAAAAAATGCTAATTATTATTAAGGGATTTTTACCTAGCTATACGATATTAGAAACTTATTAACTACTTTTCTTTATGTTCCTTAAAAATTACATTGTGTATCTATATTTACTATTAAAGTACAAAATCATGATAAAAGAAGGATCCCTTAAATATAGGGATAATTTGTAATTGTATCCCCCATCCCCATCTATCAGCTTAATTAGCCTCCTACAATCACGATTTTCTTCCCAATTTTAAAGTCATTCTCTCTTTCATCCAAGTCAACCAATCTCTCTCTCTCTCTCTCTCTCTCTTTCATACAAATCAAACTATTATCTCTCTAAAATTATAGCATCACATATTTCTCTGAATCAATTTTACCAATAACGGTTAAAAGTTTCAACTTGACAAATCCATCGGCATTATCTCTGAAATTGCAGGTAGAGAGGTCTGCTATTAACATACCATTAAAAAACTGCGAAGCTTTGAATTAGATTAATTTTACGAATTTGTGATTTCTTTGGATTGGATGTTCTTGAAAACGATTGAAAATATCCTTTAGGGTTTATATCTCAATTTTAAGGGGGATTGGTTGAGTTTAAAGTTGGTTTTAGGTAGAATTTCAGATTGAAACTCGAGGAAGAAGAAGTTTCGGAATTGTATTACGATTGTATGATAAATGTATCATAATTGTATCTGAATTGTATTTGATACATCAATACCTAAGACAATTCTGATACAATACTAATACTATTATAATACAATATTATATTATAATTTAAGTTTAGAGTTGGTTCTAGGTGGATGTTTTAGATTGAAACTTGAAAAAGATGAAGATCAAAATTGTATCATTATTAAGAATTGTATCATAATTGTATCAAAATGTGTACCTAAAACAATACATGATACAATGCTAGTACAGGTGTAATATGATTTTGTATCAGTTTAAGTTTAGAGTTAGTTTTAAGTTGTATCGTAATTATATCAGAATTGTGTAAGAATTCTTCCAGGATTGTATCAAATTTGTATCTGAATTGTATTTGATGCATCAATACATGAAAGAATACTTGATATAACACTGATACAAGTACAATACAATCTTGTATCAGAATTATATTAGTTTTTAGAGTAGTAACGTGTATAGATAATTACTGTAATGGATCTTCAAAATTGTGTAGGATCCCATTTTGAGAAAATATTACCGTACAAAAAATAACCATTTCTTTGGTTTCGTTTCTATGGCGAGTATGGTTTCTTTTTTGGTTCAAGAATTTTTTTGTCCATTTGTATTTTTCTTGTGGCTTCTTATACCAGAAGCGAGTATCTTGTATAGAGTTTTCGAGATATTGGAAGAAAAAATTTGGTAAAATAATATTGGAAGAAGAAATTGCTTCCAGATCCGCGTAGAAGAAAAGGTAGGGAGGGGAATAGAGAAAAAAGGAAAGAATATAATTCAATCCCTTAATATAAGGTGCTAATAATGGGTTGAGAACTTTTTAAGGGGGAATACATACAGTATGTAAAAAAAAACTAGATATTTTTTGAAAACTACAAAACCTATAGAAAATAGATAAATAAGTTTCTATTATAGTATACATAGGAAAAACTCCCCTGTATTAATGCATTGTTGTACGGTGCCAATTTCCCAAAGGAATACCTTAGTTTACCAGCTCATTGGGCTAGTATTCCCGATTTCTTGCTCAAGCCCAAAATAATAGTCCATATTTTTTAGGACCCATTGTTTCTTTCCCCTGTTTTCTCTTGCAATAACCTGAAAAACCATATGATGTTGTCTTTTCCCTACTTTCTTGCCCCATATATTTATAAGGGAAAAAATCACTTTCAACCCAGGGCTAAAACTACTTATATTTGGTAGCGGTAAAAGTGTATAAAATTTGTATATAACATACATAAATATATATTTTCATGGTTGTGTTTCTTAATACCAAACAATTCACATTGTGATTGGTGAATTGCTTTAATATTTAATTTCAGGTAAAAGGAGGAACAATAAGAGCATCCGATACATTTCCAGGTGATAGGCATCTAATTGAGCTATGGTCACAAGATTCTCCTAAGCTTGAAAAAGACTACATTTCCCACCATAGTGACAATTTCGATAGGCGGGACCAAAATTTGGCGCTTCGCTACGAGGGCATTACGTTCAGGGACATCCTCTTCGACTCGAGCTATCGAGGAGGAGGTCTATATGTCATTGACTCAGCTAGAATACGTATAACGAGTTGCTTTTTCATTCACTTTAGTACGGAAGGAGTTCTCGTTCAGAGAGGCCACGAGACCTTTATATCGGACACTTTCCTAGGGCAACATCCTACAATTGGAGGTGATAGAGGTGAGAGGGATTTCTCAGGCATAGCTATTGATCTTGCTAGCAACGACAACGCCATTACTGATGTTACCATCTTTTCATCAGCAATTGGGATTGTACTTAGGGGTGAGGCTAATATTGTTACAGGGGTGCATTGTTACAACAAGGCAACATATTTTGGTGGGGTTGGGATTTTAGTTAAAGCATCCCAAAATAGGATAGATAATTGTTACCTTGACTATAACTCTATAGTCATTGAGGATCCTTTCTTAGTTCACATCTCAAATGGGTATTTTCTTGGAGAGGGTAACGTTGTCTTGAAAGCGATTAACGGTCGGATTTTCGGACTAAATGTCATTAACAACATGTTTAGTGGAAACCCTTCAAAAATGACTCCAATATTGAATTTGGATGGGGAGTTCACATATATAGATCAAGTTGTGATTGACCAAAATAATGTGAATGGTATGAGCTTGAAGTCAACTGCTGGAAAATTGACTGTTGCTGGAAATGGGACAAGTTGGGTCGCTGATTTTTCTTCACTTCTTGTGTTTCCTAACAAGATAAATCATGTACAATACTCATTTTATTCTAGAGGAGGGGTTGCTGGATTTCCTGCGCATGCTGTAACCAATGTATCAAGTAATGTGGTAGTTATTGAGAGTGAAAAACCAGTTGACGGAGTTGTGTCAATTTTTGTCGACCAACATAATATTGTGGGTGAAAGGAACTTTCTCATGTAAAAAAATTTATTATTTTGGTAATATTGTTATTGTTGTTATTATTTACCTTCTTCTCTAGAATATTGGTGAAAATTATTTTTCCCTAAATTTTCTTCCGAGCTTATTCATATTATAAGTGTGAAGTCCCAAAATTGAATTTGAATTACCAAAATGTCCATTAAAAGCTGAAAGACTATTTTACCCTTCTTATACTAACTATATATATTCTCCATACATATAGTGTACAGAAATGTAAAAATGCTCATAACTGTAATAAAGCCGCTGAGCTTCTCTTACTCCTTCCCATACAGATGAAAACTACAATATACAATATATTTGATTCTTTTAAACTTTGTAAGTTTTATTGGGATCTAATGTACATTGTAATTGTAAACTTATTCAAGTTTGTCCTCTGTTGACTTCTATCAAGTAAACTTACCAAAAATGATAGACAGAATTGTCGGATTAAAGTAGGAGGTCATGAAGATTGGCAAAAATTACAACTTCGATAAAAAGATATTCATTAAGTCTCGTATTAGTCTATCAACACAGAAAATAATAACAAAAATATAGATTGTAAATTTTTGCAAATTTGAAGTCTTAGTCTATCAATATTGCCGGTATTAGATACACATGCAACACACGTGTCTAATAACTAGTATAGTTGAAACGGTTGGAGAGTACACAGAGATGTTGTATAGTTAAGACAAAATAATGGAATTACACTGCTATGTCTTGTGCGAATCGCGCAAGCCCCATTTATTAACACGATTTAGTGATAAAGATATAATTCTTATAAGATAATAATTTATTAATTTGTCTAGTTTGATATCCATATACAAATATATGAACTACTCAAAGGTAAGTTTTTTATACTTAGTTCATTTAACAGAAGAATTTGCTTATCGGCAATTTATAAGGGGTATTTTCCGTAGAGGTTATGGAAGTGACAACAGAGATATCCTGAACTATACGAAATACTAGTTGATCTATAATTGAAGCAGTGATTATCCCCTAAATTTTATCATTTGAACAGCCCTCACACATTACAATTAAGCTTTGTCATGTATAAAATAATTAGGCTAAGTGCAATTGTGGTCATCTATGTTAGGAATTAATTTTAAAGACATCCAAACACTAGTGGAAATAATGGGACTGCTCTTTTGCTTTTGTTAAAAGCAAAAGGAGTTAGTGATCACACATCGTTTCCTAGTCCTCCTCTTCACTTTTTTCTAATTAAGCCAAAGAAAACTCACTAAGAATCCAAAAGAGAAAGAAAAAAGTTTTGGATAAGGCATTAATTATACTGCAATTTACAAACCGTGGATTAAAAGAAGTTGCAACTTTTTTTTTTCTTTATGGGAATAGAAGAAGTTGCAACTTTGTACTTCCAAATGTACACCTTCTTATTATGGTCAAACAACGTTAATGATACAGTGATTGAACTTACAACTTAGCAGGAGTTGTTGGGTTTAAGCTTCGTAGAGCTTAAGAGAGGTTGAATGGGAAATAGAGGGAAAAATAAAATTTTGATTTTTCCACATTGGCAAAGGGACATTATTGGAGGAGGAAAAGACTTTTGATGAGTATCTAGCTCTTAAAGAGTTAAGAAGAAGGCAAGTCTCGCGCCGTCGTCGCTCGCTCGCTCGGCTTCGGCTTCGTACCAAATTTATTTTTTAATATTAAGATTAACGTAATATTAACCCAAATTAACCGTTCTTGTAAAGGTAAATTAATTTTCCTCCACGTTTTGATTTTCCGTTTTATTTTGCGTAAATAGCCATTTACGTAATGGCCGAACAGTCTAACAGACATTCTGAAGAGTTGCACCTCTTTGTTTAAACTCAACATGTTGGCTATAAATAACAGACTATTCCCTCAGATTTTCCTTATGAAAAATTCTGATTTCTCCTTCTTCTTTTTGCATTGTTTCTATAGAAAAGAAAGCAGTAAGTGTGATTTACTACTGTTCTTTATGTTCATTGTCACTGGGATTTGAAGTACCGCTACACCAGTGAGGTTATCCGTTCTATCCTGAGAGGAAATAATCCTAAACCTCGGATACTAGGAGAGGATTAAGTTCCTTAAGGAAACACTGTGAAATTAGTAGGCTCGAATTAATTCTATTCTTCTGGATTTCTGGTTTTACATTGTTTCAATTTTTTGAATATCTTTTCGAATACAGAATACTAACAGGAGTAATTGCAACTTCATTCTCCTCTAGACACGAATCTAAAATTTGAAATTTATAGATTCCTACAAGGATTTCAAGTTGATATACAATAATAATAACTGAGTTCACAATTAAATATTTATAAATATTTAATAAGTTATATAAAATATAAATAAAAACTATTTGAGTTTACATGAATTCACATGTGACATTGTAGGTCTGCTCCTGTTCTCCAATACTACTTATGCAATGTTATTATATTTAAGGTTATAATTCCACCGAAGCCCTTCGTTTTTTCACGTATTCCTTATTTCCTTCCTACTATTCACGTCCACTCCCACCCAAAAAGTTTTTAAACGAAAAAAAAAAAGAAAAGAAATCAAGTTAATTTTCTTCCCAAGTATCGAATATTCATGTGGAGATGATACTATCTTGTCTTTCTTCTTTCCAAATTTTTTGGTAGATAACATGTTTAGGAAAAGTTAGAATATTCTTACGAATATTTTAAAACCGTGGTTTGAGCTTAATTTGATCCCACATTCCAAAAGTGTCATCAGCCATTTATTAATTTTGACCCTTCAGGTTTCCTAAAGTCATTAAAATTTGGGTCAACTTAGAGTAATATGGTTAGTGACATCCTTGTGAATATTGCCACTGCCGTTACTTGATGAAATTCTTTTTAAAAACATCCTTAATCCTTTATACGCTTGACCATGGTCGTTTTCAACGTTTTGTTCTTTCTTTTTTTGGCTTTATATTCTTTTCTTTGCTATAATTAGTGGATGAACCACATGTACGTGCCCTTTCGTCAAAAAATTTTATTGTATAACTAGGTAATTTTTATTATTAACGTTTTTTGATTTCTTCATTAATTTACTTATTTATATTTTGACTTTTCAATGAAAAACTTCGACTTCACCGCTGGCCATAACCAATTGCCATCACATGGATTTACTTAGACCAATAAAATTTGTACCCCCAAAGCATACTGTCTTCATCTTAAACTAAAGAAAATATATAAGTACAACCTTTAGTTAGATCTCTCGTGGGACATCAATGAATATGCTTCCAAAATTTTAATATTTATATATTGTTGATATACTTGGCTATCTTTCACCGACAATACCATCGAATCAAATATATTATCATCTCTTGGATGAGAACAAATGTTGTTAATTATTTCTTCTATCTTCTTTGTGGGAAGTGGAGAGGGGAGGAGAGAGGGTGTTCCAAACATTCTTTTTCTTTCTTTTTGATAGCATAAACTAAAAGGGCTAGACAATGGATAGCCAACTCGCCACATCCTATAATATCCTATGCCACCACTTCTTTTCTTTTCTTTTCCATCTCTTTTATACCATTGAATTAAGTCTCATTTTTCACTCCCCCGTATCTTCTTCATATCTCCTAAGCGACAATCATGGCTAAACCCCTCCCTCCAACACAAAGCCCAACCATTCTTGAACCTAAAACCCCTTTTCTTGATCAACACCATAACAATGAAAATACACTAAACTTCAACTTAGCAGTGATCATTGCAGCTCTAATATGTGCTTTGCTTTGTGCTCTTGGCCTAAACTCTATGTTACAATGTGTATTTCAATGCACTCATAGGACAATCTCTGAGCCAGTGGAATGGGTAGCTTCAAAGAGAGTGAACACAGGGCTAAAGAAGAAAGATATGGTTGCTTTGCCAACATCTACTTATAATAATAATGCAAATTCTAGTGCTTCTTCTTCTTCAGTTTCAAGCTGTGCTATTTGCTTGTTGGATTTCATGGATGGCGAGACAATTAGGGTTCTTCCTCAATGTAGCCATTCTTTTCATGTTGCTTGTATTGATAAATGGCTGCTCTCACATTCTTCTTGCCCTACTTGTAGGATTCATCTCAAGTCCGGTAATAATTGTTTGCCATTTTTGTAGAATATATTGTCAATCTCTTAATTAAAATGTCTTATTTATATGATGAGAGTTGTTGTTTGGTATTGTTTTCGTCTCAAGTGATCGAGTTTTGATGCAATTTAATTTGTTCACTTTTGTGATTGTGTGCTAGATACTGTGTCTTTGTAACAAATTTGTTACAATTACTAAGGGCAATTTCTTCTGTTGGAATGATAAGGAAGTGTCAATTCTGAATCGAAGTTTAGAATTTTTTCGAACTATTTGCGTATAAATTTTAATTTTTAATTCATTAAATTAAATATGTCTGTATTTCATTAGTTAATCCAAGGAAGCCAAAGTTAACCAAGAAAAATACAACAAGTATAAAGACGACCACTTCTCACCATCAACATAGGCCATAGCTTTTGGAAGTGTTTGTTGCATTTTGGCCAAGCAACCTTAGAAATACGAGTAAAACAACAATTCGCGATTAAAGAACTTCATACCAAGAGGGAAATGATATCTACAAACCTAAAATGTAGACAAAACTAGCAACCCAACTTTGGCTTGGAAATTTTATTTTTCTCCCAAAGTGAAGCCCATATTCTTAGTGTATTCTCAGTTTGTTTGTCTTTTTTATTACAAATAAAGTAGTTAAATCGCCTTTTGGTATGTCGTTTTCTTCCCCCCTTTTTTTCCCTATTTGTCGTCTCTTTGTTTATGTTGTCAACTCACACACAGATTGTCTAGTTAAAGGTGAGAATAGAAGTTGATAGACTGACCTGCAGCAGCGGAGCCAAATTCTTCATCGGGTGTTAAATTCTAAAAAAGTAAATATACGTATAAAAATAAGGGGATTCAATATATATATATATATATATATACACATAATTAAAAAATTAACGTATTTATACGATATAATTTTTCGGCAAAAGAGTGTCAATTGTCCCTTTCATAAGTGGCGAAGTTATGTGTGGCCAAAGGTGGTCAACTGAATATCTTTAGCTGAAAAAATTATATTGTGTATAAAGTAAAATATTAATTATTTGTTATTAATCAAAAAATAGACTTTGAACACCTATGCATACCCACCAGCATTTTGAACACCCTTATTGAAATTTCTGGTTTCGCCGCTGCCTTCCATAAGGGTAGCTCCGCCACTACTGACATATATAACATGATATCCTGGACTATATAATGCAAGTATTGGTGGCAAAATGGTTTCAAAAAAATAGTTATCCGCCCATGTTATCTATTAAAAAAGTGAGTTGGATAACGAACTTTTTAAAAACGGATCAAATATGGATAAGAATCATATTATTCACTTAGAAAATGGATAACCAATGTGTTTAGCTTTTATATTTGTAAAGCCTCAAATTGAGATTTCTCAAATTTAGAAGACTAGGAATTCTCCTAAAAGTGATCATATTCAGAAAAGTCATTTTGCACCAGAATTTCCGTTGCTAGTAAAAAAATATTAAGATACAAATTCGCATAGTGAAGGGAATGTTTATGAATTATACTTTCAAAAAGAATTGAATTTAATCTCTGAAAATTTTGGTGGGGAATTTCAATCTGCAATCATCACAAGTGAAGTGTTTGGTCCAATTTGTAGTCATTGAACAAGATAACATTAGATCATGGGAAGTTTTCAATGTTTAAAAGGGATTTTACACAAATAGTCAGTCATATTCATTATTTACTTTTTTTATAAATGACAAGATGCGGGAAGTGAGACCCAGTTGATTCGGGCACATGCTGAGGAGAAGCCCAAATGTCTCAGTAAGAAGGTGTGAGCAGTTGGCTTTGGGGGTACGAGAAGAGGTAGAGGACGGTCTAAAAAGTATTGGGGAGAAGTGATTAGGTAGGACATGGTGTGGCTTCAGATTTTTGAGGACATGGCCGTTGATAGAAAGGTGTGGAGGTCGAGCATTAAGATTGTAGGTTAGGAGATAGTTGAGCATTTTTCTACTTCATATCGATATGAGGCTAGTCTGATAGGGTTTTGTCTTAGACTGCTAATGGGTAATGTTGTATTCACACTATTCTTCTGTTTTCATAGTGTCGGGCCTTATTTACTGGGTATTATTATTGCTTTCAATCTATTTTTTGGTTCTTATGATGTCACTATTTCTATGATTTCTATTGATAGTACTGATATATCGTCTCTTTTCGTCTTCTTGAGCCAATGGTCTATCAGAAACAACCTCTCTACTCCCTGGGGTAGGGGTAAGGTCTGCGTGCTTGTGAGATTTTACTAGGTTGTTGTTATTGTTGTGCATGAATTACATACTAATTATACATAATTATATACATATTATACCTGGATTATTTATATAATATATATCCATTGGTTATTTTACGTTTAAGCGGATAAGTGCACGGCTATTCTTGATGTTTGTTTTTTCTTTAAAAACTGAGTAAACAATTAGGCAAGTTGGAACATACGGATCACTTAAAAGAGTCTTAAATTCTTTCTAATTGGCGATTATGAGGTTTCCACTTTCCACCATGTACGTACCTTTCAAACGTGGAATGCCATAAATGAAATGGCCGTAAATTTCATACACCCATGAGTAAGAGATACTTAGCTGTAAGTAGAAAGTAGGCGTGCCGAATGATATAATGGATCCCAAATGGACCAAAACTAATAGATGAATCTAACTATTTGTCTAGCTTATCTGGATTATTAAGTAGGTATCCAGTACATAGTGATAAGTATGATTGTTCAGCTTGTCTACTAGCTAAACACGGTAATGAAACAGCTCTCTCTCCTATAGCTCGAAAGGTCTAAATTTTTATGCTAATCCTTTTGGTTTTGTTCTTTCTAAACTTTTTCTAATGTTTCTCAATCATGCGACGTTTTGATTGGCAAAGAAAGTTGGAGTCAATTTGCGAAAAGATTTTTAATCCTGATCAATAAAAATGAAGCGCAACGCAATCCATTAAATATTTGTACTCCGCATGCACACACTTAAAATTGCTCTGCAGAAGCTCTATAGAGTGGTCGCTCAAGAAACTGAGTCCTTATTATGCACTTGCCACAAGAAAGTTGCATTATCAAAAACATATAATTATTGATCTCATATTAGACAAATCACTCTGTTTAACAGCGCTACAGTACAAGACTATGCTTGATCATGGTTTTACAACACAACTAATTGCTACTACATCCTAACCAAAGAAAACATGCACATCGCAGGCGCACCCAACTGTTACACGTAATACATCTTCAACCAACTTGATTCATAAGCTATACTTTACACAGTGAAGCTCACCGCGAAAGTACCTTACAGTTCATAACTCGAAAAAGTGAGGAACCCTAGTCTTCATCTTCACCATCGTAGTATTCCTCATCATCGTCAGTGCTCACATAATAGTAGTCATAATCATCATCGTCGTCTTCTTTGTCATATAGAAGCCCTTTTATACTCTTGGTCCTTATCTGTTCTTGAATTCGGTCTCTTATGACAGTGCCCTGTTGAAATCCCAAGACATGATCAGACAGGCCAAGTTAAACCACTCATACAGGGACAGACATTCAGCACTCTGGGTTGCCAATGTGGAATCACTTGTGTGTGCTTAGTGCTAAATTTTTCTTTTGCCTGGCAACTGTAGGGGATTGAGTACAAGATAGAGACAAGAGAAGAGCGTGAGAAGGATGGGGGGATGGAAAAAGCGGGAGAGTGATCTCACCATCTTGTGGCAACCCTCTTCAAACATCTCAAGGAAACCAGCAACCAATCTATCAGCATTTTCCACCCAAATATTCCGATGCTTTGCTACTGTTTGTATCTGCAATAAATAGTCTTTCAACATGTTTTGTGCTAGAAGACTATAAATAGCTTAGACTGAAAGAGTATGATGACAGGCAATCTTCTTATGTTCATTTCATTAACATATATAAGAGCTATCAGAACGACTATGTATTGCTTCATTTATGGTAGCATGTTACAAAAGACATAATAAAAAGAATCATGGAGAAGATTTTTACATTTTTCTACAAACAATTCAGAGAGCTTTTTTTTACTCGGAAACCTAGCATCTCATATGAGAAGTAGCATCTGCTATCATAGCTCATTCATCAGAAATCGCAACTCCCACTGCCTCCACCCAAATCTACTAGGTGATAAACTATTATGACTACTCTGTAGAATAGTAAGAGGAAAATTTACGGAGAAGGTAGTAATACACAGAGCAACACAACATTAACCATAATCGGATGCAAGCTCATTTACAGAAATAAACATACATTCCCTCCGGTTCAAAGAGAGTGTCCACTTAGCCTTTGTTTGTTGGTTCAAAATTAAGTGTCCACCTACCAAATCAAGAAAGAATTAACCTTATTTTTCCATAATAGCGCTTATTTATATATTCCTGAAAGTCTTTTAAATTACTCTAATTTTCTATGATATCGTTAAATAGGAAATTTTAATTAGGGATAGTTTAGTCAAATTGCCTATTTTTTCTAGGAGTTAGTATTTTCTTAAGGGGTGCAAATGGCTAAGTGGACACTTATTTTGAACTGGAGGAAGTGTTATCAATCAAGCCACATCATAATGGGCAAGCAAACCCAAAAGCTCATGAACACTTCATTACAGGTTGAGTGAACTACTAGCACTAATATTAAAGCTCCAGCACTCTCACAACAAAGGAAAGCATACCAATGTGGACCCAACAAAGTCAAACCATTTTTACCAAAGGAATATACTGATGCATCTAAAAGTGGTTGGACATATCACCCTATCCATAAGGAAAAACAACTAAATGCACAAGCATGGATCCATGCTAATATAGCTATTATGAAAATGTGGATCGCTACTGTATTTATCCAAGTTCCTATGCATGACATTGTGAATGCTTCATCTCCTAGGGTGACAACTTGACCTAATGAAATGCTGTCAGCTTAAAATATGAAGGATCTAATAACACGAGAAACGAGAGTTGTACAGAGATGATAAAAAATTGAACACCTAACACGGCAAGCAATGTTTTTTCCCTCACTTTTAGTGACGGTATAATGCTGGAATCCCATTCTAGGATCAGGGGCGGATTTACCCCCATGATACAGTGCACGTGAACCCATGGTCTTTCCGCCAAACTAGGTACTTTATGTACATATTTTCAAGAATTGATTTATCATTATCTGCTGGTACCCATGCTCCAATAAGGTTGAATGGAGGGACTTGATTAAATGTTTATGTTATTCACCCAAAGGAATAGGGTTCAATTCCCACTTAATACTTCTTTTTGCTCCTTTCTTTAATGGTGCACCCATGTTCCAGAAGTCTTAGATATGTCTTTGTCTAGGATGTGCCAAACCGACCCACGTTAACACTTCATATTATTCACATCTTATTAATTGTATCCTCCAATTCAACTTTGCATTACGCGCACTCATAATACTACCCTTTCATTGCTCAAAGTGCCATTTGAAAACAGACACTCAAAATATAGCGGCTGAAAGACTGGGATCTTAATATCCTTTCCCCCAGTTTTTTCCAAGTATATTTTTTTCCAGGTAATTGCCAACTATATTCACAAACAACATATACTATGGAGGCTCTACCACAAGCTCGCATTTTAAATTAAAGAAATGAAATGCATCATTAGAGTTCGTAAGTCATATAAAGAAGAGTATACCTTCTCTTCCACTTTTTCTTGTTGTTTCTTTACTCTCTCATGCAACTTTTTCAACCCCCTGTTCACTCTCAGCCTTTTTTCCTAAAAGAAGCAATAATGAGGTTAATACGTGGCAAAGAAAATAAAAAGCGAAATGTAAAGCTAATGCTAGCAGAAAGTCTACATCATCCAATTAAAACACTAAAGAGCATACCTTCACGTAGCTTAGACCAAGATCCTTCCTTGAATATCCTCGGTCCAAATTGCGCATCACATATTCATTGTAATCTTTTACAATCCTCATTATTAAATCTGAAGTAGATATTCCATCAGTCCGCTTGGTCTCCAAAAACTTACCAATGGACTTAACCTAATGACACAGGTTTTCATAATATTCACATCAGACAAGGCTCAGCATGCATTAAGATAGCATATCAAACTAGAGATCTTATAATGAAGGATCAACAATGAGTAAATCAAGAACGAATTTCATACAGCATGTTAAAAAAGATCCACAAGTTGCAGATATCCTGGTATATGCACACAAACATTGTACAGATACAAATTCAATTCTTTTAAAAAGAAACATTAAGGAATAAGGTAGAAAGTCTCCTATGATATAACTGAAGTTCATTATGGACTTACATACTCGTAAACATCATTTCCAGCTCCACTTGCATCTGCATAACTGATATGTAGAGACAAGAAGAGGAAATATTAAAAGATAAATATCTATGAACCAAAAGAAAACACAAAACAAACAAATAATACAAGGCAAATCATACCCGGGGGTGG
>MCJB01023576.1:82756-119216 GCA_002018475.1 Nicotiana obtusifolia
AGTTATGCAAAGCTAATCCATCTTAAAGTAAAATAACAAATGTAATATCAGAAGCTTCTCTAAATATCAGTTCCAAGGAATGAAGGAAACAAGGACCTCATGTAGATCAACAGAAGTAAAAATTTTATGGGCCATTTAGCCTTACGGAAGAGCATCATGTGCCACATAGTCAATCTGATGTTTCTCGATGAACTCCGGGGTAACAACCCAAGGCGCATCTGGAATAACTTCATCAACCCATCTGCATCAATGCATACACAATTAACCTAAAATGAGGACAATATAGCACCCATAACACAATTTAAGATAAAGGGTGACATGAACCATCAGAAATTACATTACTAGACATTCTAACAGGCTAACAGCACGTGCATCTTCAGATTAGAACATATTCAGAAGTAAGATTTCATGCATTATCATGCATATCACCTCCTTAGAAACCAAAAAATGTCAGCAAGAATCAGAATAGAAATTCCTACTATTAGATAGTTATGTGTAATTGGTTATGCTTGGTGTAATACAACAGAATAATAGTAGGTCCCATAAGTAGTGTCCCGCATTATTTACCTATATATGTTTTTATCGTGTGCCTATAACAGGATCAGACATTAGGTTTCACGCATTCTCTCAGTCTTTTCTTCTTATCTCTTATTCCCCGCACAGTATCAGCGCTTGCTATCAGAAGTTTGCCGAGAAGTGTAACTTATATTCCGGTGACAATCCAGGAGAAGAAATTATTGCCCTGTAACCTTCAATGAGTGCTTGCGCATCTAGTACCACCACTATAAGACCGAAATTTCCATGCAAGCACAACCCAAAAGGCATATGTAAAGAAATTATTGCCCTGTAACCTTCAATGAGTGCTTGCGCATCTAGTACCACCACTATAAGACCGAAATTTCCATGCAAGCACAACCCAAAAGGCATATGTAAAGAAATTATTGCCCTGTAACCTTCAATGAGTGCTTGCGCATCTAGTACCACCACTATAAGACCGAAATTTCCATGCAAGCACAACCCAAAAGGCATATGTAAGAGAAGAAAACTTTTGCGGCTAAAATATCTCACCGGCTGGCCCATGAGGTAGTTTCCCGTAAACTGCTTTCTTCTGACTCATCATCTCAATTCCCGTCGAGGTTCTGACCAACTCTTATCACCGAACCCTAGCCCAACACTGTCCACTTGTCCAGTCAAATTCCTTTATTATTTAGTACGTTTCAGTCAAATCCCAGAGAGCGTTTTTGTTTTATCATCTTTATGACCACTTTCAATCTTTCTTTCCAGCATCTTTGGAGTCAAATCAAGTAGGCCATCTAAATCACTTCCACTTAAGTTTTCCGGCACCCTAAGATGTCAAGTTTAGCTCAGACATCTCTAGCAATTACGCAGTGAGTTTTTTGTTTCAGACGATATTTTCACCTCAAACAGGATATTTCAGCAACCTTTTCTGATGGCTGTTTTCCAACACTATTCAGCAAACTTAACTCAATATCCTGTTCCATCTTCCATCAGTTTCAGACCCTTTCTCTAAAATTTTGTGGCACTTCACTCTATTTTTTTAATTCTTTATTGAGCTCTCTTTCAACCAAATATTCTATTTATTGGATTTAGACTCTTTATCAAAAAAGAAAAAGATGTCTGGTCTCTCAGGGTAAAAGAACATGGACGGGTTGAGTGGATCACATTGTCATGAGCTAATTTTGCCACCCATTAATAAAGATAATCACAATATATTTAATAATGCATCAAATCCAGAATTTCATGACAAACCAAGCACATAAATATTATTGTGACTTTGTCGAAGAAAAGATACTCTCAAGAAATATTGTCACAGAGTTGATGAAGTCAAAAGATCAACTTGCATACATTCAACAGATATCCTCTAACAGTTCACGTGTCATAAACTTGGAACATTCAACTTGATGCACCAACTTGAAGAGGAGCTAGATAATTAAGTTTAAATAGTCATACCTAGTTTAACATAGGGGTAAATAGTCATACCTAGTTTAACATAATAGTAGTGTCCCACATGGGGTAAATATGCTATGTAAATTGTAAATTGAATCTATAAATAAATTCAGGCATAAGACATTCGTCTTCACACAATCTCTCACTCTCACCCTTGTGTCTCATATCTCACACCAACAAACCACATTTTAACACAAAATAGCTATAAGTGACCTCAACCATTCATCTCGTAGGGAACCAAAAGGCAAATGAACAAAACAATATAAGAGTAAACAAAAGAATGGAGCTCAAAAATAAATTACAGACAACATTCATTTTAAAAATCAAAGTTTCCCTCAATATACACAATATAAGAAACATCTACACGAGATTATACGTTTAAAGGTGCATATAAGTTCATATATTTGTATACATATTCTGAAGGCACCAACACCAGACAACTGAATGAACAATTAGACACTTGATCATTTCAGTATTACCGCAAGAAGAAAAAAACATTTCAGTAAAGCAGACTGAAGCAAATGCTAAATTTTTAACAGAATTGACAACTCCATTGAACTAACTTGCAGTGGCGCAGAGATTCATAGCGCTCCTTATCAGTCATAACAGTTTTTCCCTTGTACATGTGGGTGATTTCATCATTGCAGCAACCAACAAGAAGATAAGTGTTGGGCAACCTACATTTTAAGCAATGAATAATTTAGTCTAAGCAAAATGTCAGTTCAATTTCACAAATTCGTCATGGCTTACAACTAATATACAAAATTAAAATGCAACTTATGCAAACATTTACTGTTTTTCCCTTTTACAGGCCAACTATTGCACATCTCAATAATGAGTTTTGGCTAATAACATCCCTGAACTGTATCCAACTTAAGTTACATCCTTAAACTACCATATAGTGAACAAAAAACATCCTTGAAGTATACAAAACTTCGTTAAAAAACTAACAGAATGGAGGATGGCTGTCTTCTCTGCGAGCAGTAGGCCATGAGTGTGCTTGCTATGCTGGGTTTTGATGTTAGGAATAGAGAGGCGTGAGACTGATTTATAGAGGATAGAGTGTGTTGCTAGAGCAGGGAAATGTATATAGAACAATTTGCTTAACTCCAGTTACGCTGTTTTTGTTCTGTTACATTGAACTTGTAATCATCATTTTCTCAAAGAACATTTTGCACAAGAATGCATGGAAATTATCTTCCAGTTCTAGTGGGCGAGCACCATAATGGTGGTATTGGGATCTCTAGGCATAAACATCTTTTTTCCAACAGGTCTAATTTTAATCTCAACTCCAGGTTTCAAGTCACAGAAGAAGTTTGAGAAACTGCTTTAGCTACTTCGCCTTTGTCATTAGTGTTAACGAGCATTTTGACGCGCACAGAGAACTGTTCTGGAGTCCCCGAAGTCATGACTGTGAGCACTGCTAGCAATGGAGTCTGATCTGAACACTATCTGGGATACCAATGGATTTGCCTTCTCCATATGGATCTATCCTTGAGCTTCTCACCTTGAGCTTTACTGTATTCCATTTCATGTTATGTCCCTGACTTTGAAGTTAGCTGAATAACCCAGTCCAAGGCTTCTCTATAGTCTTGTTTGTTCCTCAGAAAGATTGCAGCTTTAGGTTCTGAATGGAGAATAAAGCTAATAAACCTTCTATATTTAAGGACATTGAGCTAAGATTGCTTTTTGCATGCTTTCAAAACCAAAGCACGGAAGGTAGTGGCGCCCGACACTAATTCACCACCCATATGTTATAACGCAAAGCCTTTCCCAAGTTTAGAACCCATAGAGGCTCTATAAATTCTTTTCATGCAACCAAATCATGGTCGATCTTTTAGCTGCTGGTTGAATTATATAATAGCACTTTCGTGTAAACAAAACAAATTTTGTTGGATGTTGAAGATGATAGTGGAGGGGATAGATAGTAGCATTTGTGGGGAAGTTGCATGTTTTTTGTTAAAGCTGTTAGTTCTCTTGACTTGTGACATATTGGATAGTTTAGGGATATTTTTTGTTCGCCGTGGTATGACAAGGATGTAGTTTAAATTTGAATTATAGTTAAGGGATGTTATTGGCCAAAAACTTCCTCAATAACTCTAGATACCTTTATCTTCCTACCAATATAGCTACGGTGTAGCTCTTCTCACCGAGGCTTAGGCGGAGTAATACAAATTAACCAGCTTTCTTTTTCGCCTATGATGGGATCCCTCGTATGACTGAACAATATATAGCATTTACCATTATCTCCCCAGTTCTCTCGGAAATCTAGCATCCCATTTGAGAATATAAAAAATAGAACTGGAAAAATTTATTACAATCAAAGTCTATTATTTGTAAAATCATGGAGTAATATGCCACAAAAAATAAAATTGGAGGTTATAAAAACCATGAGTAAATAAAGGGAAATAAGAAGGAGAATAGAGGAGAAAGTAATATACAGTTTTTTGGCTTGTTCAAGGGCGCGAGCATGGCCGAAGTGGAAGAGATCGTAGATACCGTCGGCGTAAATACGAGCCGGTCGATCTGTTGGCGGTGGATTCGGTGGGATCGGTTTCAACCGTCGCGGCTGCGGCTGCGGCTGTTGTTGTTGTAATTGTGGATCTTCGCTTCCATTCTCCATTGTTTCTTCCCCCCTCTCTCTCTCTCTCCTATTGCCTATTGCAATTGCAATTTGCTGTGCTTCCCAATATGCAATCGTAACATCTAAATTATTATAATTATTACTAAAGATAAAAAGTAAAATATAATCAATTTTTTATTTTAAACTTTCGACCATAATTAGTACAATTATTATTAAAAATAAAAAGCAAAATATAATCAATTTTATGTTGAACACTGTTAATATAAGAAGTAAGGGAGTATATTTTTTGTTTCTTCCAATCCAGCCCCCACCCCCACCTGCTAGCATCACACACCCTCAACACGGGCCGACCTCTCTTTACTCGTATTATATATTTTGGGCCCCAATATATTTGATAGTTATTGATCGGAGTAATTGATCTTTTTTTTATGATATTCAAAATTCACGCGTAATTTCATAAAAGAAGTGTGACGTCGCTCGCTAGTGATTAATGAAATTCATAATATAGTTGTACTTGCTCCTGTTGGATCAAGAAACATCAGAAGTCAATAGCATAAACACAATTTTAATATATCTAGACTTTCTAATTTTTCTATATTATTTAAAATCTACACATGGTATGTGAGATACTTCCACATCACTAAATTACAATTTGTTAAATAAAATGACATAAAAAGAAAGGAAAGCTCGTTTGAAGAATTTGTTAGAGAAAACTAGTTACTATTACAACAGCTATAACTATACCTCAAATAAATTTGTAACTCAAAAAAAAATTTCTTACAGATCATCATATGATTATCAATTTAAAATTGTACGAAATATCAATATCTCCTTCCTTTTTTTTTTTTTTTTTGTTTGGGGGTTGAGGTGGGGGGCTTAGACATACAAATACAGAATAGCTCAATTCATTCAGTTCCTGTCGTCTTCTTATTCTACAAATGTATTTTTGTCGTTATTCGCTTCCTTTTGACATGATGATTCTATTTTCTCATTTATATTTTAGGTATCTCAAAAAAAGCAAAGGGATAAATGCAGCGGGAATAATTGGTAGAGCCTCGTGGGGCTGTGGGTCCTTAATACTTTTCCCCTTCAATGACACGTATCAGCGCTGGCACTGTGGGCCCCAAAAGGGAACGCCGGTACCGCTCTACATTTTGCTTTAAGCATCCTCTTCAAAATTCACTTATTAGGACAAATTATACATTATTATCGCTAAACAATAATCAATCAAATATGTATTTTATATATATATATATATATATATATTTGACTTGTAAATATATTTATTTTTGACCGAGCAATCTGATGCGTAACTTATGAGTATAAAGAACTAGTTAATATATGGACCATGGGGTAAAAAGCTTTCACAAATTACACATCGTTTTTCATTTTTTAAGTTTTAAAGTAAGATCTATGATTTAATATATATTATTACCATTCTTTTATAATTTTATGAGTCGTCTAATTGGTATATGTAGGAGCTTTAATTTGTATGTAAACTCCACCATTATAAATATTCTAGTGTATGATTGATTGTTTTTCCTTCCCTCATAAATAATGTGAGAATAAATTATTAAATCTAAGTATTACGTATCTTTTCTTGTTTCAAATTAATATATATTTTTGTTATTTTTTATATAGTAGCTTCGACCTATTGTTTAGAGTGTAAAATATATTATTTTAAACTATTATTTTTTACACACATATAAGAAAAAATTAAAACTATATCAGATGAAACACTTTAATAAGAAATGTCTCTCTCGCCGAATAAGAGAAAGAATCTTTTGAAGTATAAGAATTAAACTCTGCACTTTAATGGTGGAAGGGAAAATAACTCTATTAAGGGCGGCGTGTTTGGTATAACAGAAAATATTTTTCGTGAAAAATATTTTCTTGGAAAATAAGAAGTAATTTTACTCATTTTTTAATATTTGGTACGCAAATTAAGAAAAATAACTTCTCAAGAGTATTTATAAATAATTTAGATACAATAAACATGAAGCCATGAACTTTTGAACCAACAACCTTCCTAACCCACAAATTTCATAAACTTCTTAACCGCTAAACTTTCGAGTCAGCAAACGCTCGAACCCGAAAACTCTATAATTTCTACCCTCAAACTTCCAAACACATAAACCTCTGAACTCATAACTTTGGAACTCGTAAAATTTCGAATCTGTAAACTGAAAAATAAAAAAATCAAATATAAAAATATAAAAAAAAAAATACGGGGTAGGAGGTGGGGTGGGTTGGGAGAGGGGTTGAGGTGAGCGAGTGATGCAGGAAAACGAAAAAACAGAAAATAAAAAATTTAAAATACAAAAAAAAAAAGTAACAAAAAAAAATTGCGGGGTAGAGGTTGGGTGGGGTGGGTGGATGGCGCAGAAAAAGGGAAAAAACTAAAAATTGAAGTTGAAGGGGGTTGGAATTAAATGTGAGGGTATGTGAAGTTTTTGAAAAATATTTTTCTAACTTTTTCTAGGGAAGTCATTTTCTTCAATTTCATAAAAATATGATATCTAGAAAAACATGTTTCAAATTATTTTGTACAATCAAACAATAAAAAATAAAAAAATATTTTCCGAAAAATATTTTTGCTTCGTGCAAGACACACCGTAAGACTGTATTCATTAGCTTTAAAAGAGGTTTTGTATCGTTGATCATAAAAGATTTTAACTTTTATTTGCTAATTCCTATATTAAGAGCTGAAATTTTCATAAATAAATAAAAAAGCCAACCCATGGATTAAATGGAAGAGTTTAATGAGGAAATGACATAGCTACGACATATTAACATCTTGAGATAAGAGCCTTCTCGAAACATGGGAAGAGGATATCCCATTTGTAAGAAGAAAATTCTATAGGAGTGGCTTCCAACTTTAATATCCGATTAAACTATAAAAACGGAATTTAAAATTATGAATTGTGCACAGTCAAATGAAAATACGAGCATTTCATTTCACTCCTAAATTCAATATTGTTAATTGACAATGCTCTTTTTCCAAATAAAAAATTACTAAATTGTTGGTATCTAAAGGCAAATAATTCTTTGATGGCTGATCCAGTAAGCTAATAATGTAAAATATTGAGATGTGTGCACACGGCAGTTATTAATTCATTAATAGTAGCGACTCATTCCTTCAATTTGATCAATGCTGGAGTCAAATGGTATTTAGATTTGATTCTTAAATATTGAAACATGTATATAAAAAATATATCGAAATGTACAACCTTTCACTTCTGGTGAAAAGATTATACCAGAAAAAGATCTTGATCAAAGATGAGCTCTCGTTCAACTTTTAGTATGCAAAAGACTGCGATTTGGAAACAAAATAATATAGAGATTAGTATTATATTTATTGCAATTATAAATAACCTTCAATTTAAAATTTAAGAGTATCAAAAGAAAATAAAATTACGAGCCTCATGTAGCAACACATGTGCTGGTTCAGTGGTAAAGTATCTAAATCAAAGCTCCTGTCCAAATAATGAAGTGCTAATTAAGTAAGAGTTTCAAGAAAATATAAAAGACAATTTAGACAAAACGTTCTTATAATTAACGCAATTAAAATATTTTCTTAAATGATGTATAAAATATTAAAATCATGTAATATTGGCCGAAAAGAATAATTTTCAAAGAGTGGAATATTCGACTAATGACAGGAAACTTTTGAAATAGTCCGGATCTGCTTCCACGGAACACAAAAAAGAAGCTTCTTAAGAATATTCCGGAGATATTCATAATTAATGCCTACTTCAAAGGGTGGTTCATAGGGTTTTTCAACTGTCTGGGCTTCCACGTTGTAAGCTGCTTAACTACTAATTAATTCAGAAAACAAATTTAACTAATAAATCGTAGTATCATTCATGAAATACTCAGTTGCTTAAACTATAGTTGATCCACAATATTATTTCATAATCCAATCGATTACAACTAAGTCTAACAGAATAGCAGCTAATTCATAACCTTAGTTGTCCCAAGATTGAACTCAACATAATATTCACTCAAGAAGTGATTGACACTTGATAGGATAATTCATTTAATGGCACAACAGGAGCCAAGTAATACTAATCAGCATTAAACATGGAATTATGAGAGTATAATCCAACAAGCAATCCTTGTCGCAACTTGCGACTTCCAAGTAAGGGGTCGTTTGGTTGGGAAACAAGTTATCCCATGATTAATTATTCCAATACTAGTTATACCGGGATTGATTATCCCATTCTCCCATGGGGATAAAAAAATATTACAATCTCGGATATCTAATTTCTGGATTAGTTATACCACGATTTTATCCCAACTAAACGTGAAATAAACTCATCTCAAATTTAATCTCGGAATTAATTATTCCGTATCCCTCGTACCAAACGAGCCCTAATTGATGCTACACCAACCCTCCTAGCCTTATCTCAACTATTCAATCATCAGACCAAGAATAACTCACTCGTATCGGTGAACGAATTTGTTTCAAAATATTTGACTTTTTTTCCAGATCTACCACTCTTTCGAATTGATGTTGTCAAGAGATGTAAGGTACATTTAGACATATTTTTATTTTATGGCTCATGCAATTAAATGTCTTTCTCAAGGAGTGCAAGAATATCAAAGACAGAAAACAGTAGCTGCCCCAACTGTATCCAAGATAACCAATTTCAGAATCCTTTATTTTTCGACTAGGGTCTACCGCAAACAGCCTCTCTACCCTCATAAGGTAGAAGTAAGGTCTATGTACACACTACTGAAGCACCACTTGTGAGATTCCACTAGGTTTGTTGTTATTGTTGTTATTTAGCAACGGCCAAATACCAATGTAGTTTCTCGTCTAGATTCTTGTAAGAGTTCAATACATCATGGTTCATTTTCACCAAGTCAAAAGCCACATATACTAGTAGATCTTAATCGAACGAGTTACACCCAAGTTTGACAAAGCAAGTGTATGCGATTAATACACATGATTCTAAGTATGAGTTTTGTAAGATGACACAAAATATGCTTGGCCTCTTGTAGTTCTATGCCTTAGAGAACAAATACAAAGTAAACCTGGACTTACAGATGCAAACCAGAGGTTCCAATGACGGACAAAGTAAACTAATTCCATGGGGGGTGACCTAAAATTGTACTTTCCCGCAATAGAATTTCCATTAAGACCACAGGAAGCTGCATCAGAAACTAGTTGCCAGAACGAGTACCTGCAGAACTGTCATTCGCCTAGCAATAACATTCTAACACCGGTGTAAGAATTAATGATTTTCTTTTAAGTCTGGAACCTCATTTTTAGATGGCAATCTTTCCTCAGGTGGTCCACAAGTTTTGGGGTATCTGCCAAAGTCTTTATTTGTTGGCTTCGCAATTTCCACAAAAATGACCCTTCCATTGAGGTACTGACAAGGGAAGACAGAATTTGAGAAAAAAGAAAACACTGCACAACAATTAAGAACCAAAACAAATTCAGTGGGGTATAACCTTGTGATCCATGCTATCAAGAGCAAGCATGGCATTTTCTTGAGAAGTGTACTGAATAAATGCATATCCCTTTGATTTCTGGGTCACTTCATCCTTGACCACCTTAACTGGTAAGGGAAGTAGACACATTTAAGAATGCAGGTCTCAACTACAAGAAAGAGTAAAATAGACAAGAAAATTATCTCCTCAAAAGGGCATGTACCTTCAGCCACCTGGCCAAAATTCGAAAATATCTTATCCAGACAACTTTCATCAGCGGAGTATGGTAAATCTAAGGTTCAAATATGACAGGAAATTTTAGAACTTTACAGAACCAGAACTTTTGGATAAAAACATGTGATCTCAGAGAGCAAGTGAATTACGAACTTGTAGCAAAGGGTGAACTAGAAAAGCAGCTAATGTTTCAGTGTTCCAAAACTATCTGTTTCATTAAAAAACCGGCATCGGCATCATTACGTTTACAAGTTTGGTAGATTGAGAACTATCGAGTCTAACGACAGCTTAATCCTTAAAGGTAGAATATTTTAACTTAGTTAAATTATACACACTATCACTCTAGTGGTATCAGCAAACAAAATTTCTCGAAACTCTTCTCTGAGCAGCACCATGAAAGTTTCATGTATATGTATATTACTAACTAGAAGTAATTCGAGTTTACAACACATCATCTTGTCTATTGCCTGAAAATTTACACAATCTTGTAGCAGAAACCAACAGTCAAAAGAAGGAGGATTAAAAGAGGGTAATGCTTAACAAATGTAGAAAGGTAATACTTTTTACATAATTCTCATTGATCAACCACTAACGTGCTTTATAATTGCAGATTTCAACTGATGAATCAAAAAGTGATTGCTTTTGAGGAAGGAAGAATAGAATAAAGAATAAGATGCAAAGCCACAAAAGATAGAATTGGGAGTACCATATAGGCACTTCACCTTCATAACACCAGATTTGGTTCAATTAACACACACATACTTGTTTTATCCTCATCATTATATTTGCAGTATCCTCTTGGGGGCTCTTGCAGTCTAGACAATCTCTATCTTCAAAATGGGTAAGGCCAAAAGCAACACTAAAAAGCCAACATCTTTCTCACTAAACTGATACAAAAAATAGCTCCTACAGGGAAATTTGCGGAATTAGTAATTACATGGAGATACATCTCTCCTTCTATGAAATCTTATTCTTTTCTTTTTATTTTTTTTACAAGCAAATATATCTCCAATGACCACTTTCAGTCCTCAAAGACAACACTCTTCTTAGTTCTTACTAACTTTGTGATGTCAAGGATGGTCGAAATGCACTTTAAATAGGAATTGCTTTCTAATATCACTATTTTACGCCTTTGCGGACTACAGTGAAGAAGCTAAGAGCCAGCAGATGTACATTTCAAATAATGCCTAGCTGAAGTTCTACAAGCCTGCAGCCCCCTTCTAATTTCAGGCCCTTAGAGCTAAAGAATTAGGATGCTATCCTATAACATGAAGTGTTTACTTACATCAAACATCATAATTGCTCAAACCATGGATCTGAACTATACTCAACCTGATGCAGAGTTTGAACCAGGTAAATGTACAGAGCCAGCAATCTTTGAGCAACTTCTTTGACAAGAAGCAGCATAATCGTAGACTTATCATGCCAACTAAAGCAACTGATGCAATTTACTCTAACCACCACTATGGAAGGTCATCACTAGCTTTTATCACCCAATGAAGCAGAAAAATGTAACCACTCATAGGTACAACCTCATAGTCCTGAATCTTCACAATGATGGATTGATGGTCTTACCAAAGCCACCTGGGCAAATCAACATATACAATGTTGTGATATCGACTTTTTTATTAGTATCAGATTGCAGAGACAAGATATAGCACAAAGACGCATAACCTCCTGTGAGTCTTATTAGTTAGTATTACTGCATCTCGTCGGAGACAAGATAACACATAAAGAAACATACAATTCTATGATCACTTGTTACTAGATCTCATTCTAACTGTTTGGTCAGAAACAGCAAGCAAGCAATATGGGTTGTACATTACTGGTGTCAAACAGTACTCAGACTACAACAAATGCCACTAGTAAAAATCCTAGCCAAACTTATCACTTGTTACTATATCTCATTCTTAACTGTTTGGTCAGCAACAGCAAGCAAGCAATGTGGGTTGTACATTACTGGTGCCAAACAGTACTCAGACTACAACAAGTGCCACCAAACTTATTTCTCTTTTAAGTCAATAAAGTTTTGGCTTGGACCTCCAGATGTTGTATCCAAGCTTCAAAAGCCTTGAAGGTTTAGCTTTTACAAGGCTTAGGTAAAGCATATAATTAAGACATGTTTAAAAACTACCATCCACGCTAGACGGGGATAGTCAATACTGTAATATTGATTCAAGCAGTAAACTTTCATTCCGATACTTCCTCTGAGAAGCTAATATCATCTTCCATATGCATTATGTAATTTGACAAGCGTCTTATCTTTTCTAGCTCCAATGACATTACGCAGAGAAGAAAGTCTGGGCTAAAGAAAGTAAAGTAATTTCATCCATCCAGTTAACCTAACCTAGTAAAATAGATATCCAAATTATCTCGTCAAGCATTTCCGACATTATCATATTGGAAGCAAAAGATCATAGCTTTACAGAATTATAATGGACGGAAAAGCTCCCAGGAACTTCCCACCAGTTCATAGATTCGGGCTCAGGTAGAGGCCAACCTGTAGGATTACATATAGGTGTTCGTAACACGCAGCGGAAGACAATAACAATCTTAGGAAGATCTTTTTGTGTTTAAAATTTATTTACATGTTAAAGATCGGATCTTCGATAGTGTGAAGACTCTATGCGTATCCACACCGAGACCAATCCTTGCTATCAACTCTTTGATCAATAAAATGCGCGAACAAATTGAACAAACTATGTGCTCGAATTTTTCACAAAACTTTCAGCGAAGAAGAACAAAGAAAACTATTTTCTTGTTGAAGTAATCTCTTGATTGTACGGCTCGCAAAACTTTTTTTTTTCGTCGTAGCTTCTTAATGCTTAGTGATGTATTTATATTTATATATCACACAAGGCAACAATACTATTCTGCTAGGTTTAGGAAAAGAATAAAGACGGTGGTCTAATTCTTTCGCAAGTCCTTCCAAAATTGGACATTGCAAAACCTTTCCTCATGAAAAACAAAATCCCATTCCAAATGAGTGTCATGAAAGCCATACGTCCTTTATGGACAATGCACGTGACAAGTCCTTTATGGACTTTCTTTGCAAAATTTCCTATTAAAGAAAATACAAATCTCATGTCAAATGGGAATGCAAATTGTCGTGCTCTTTAGGAATCCAATTCCTAATTGAATTTCATAATCAAGTCTTTAATAATATTTATATATATCCCTTATATAAATAAATATTAATTATATATATCTCATATATATTTAACCACGAGATGTAAATTTAATTTTCTATTCCAAATAGAAAATCTCAATTTGTGCACAATATTAGTTACATTCTCTGTGCTAGCAAAGAATATAATATTATTTCATTTGGACTAATAACTTTATTTATTTGACTAATTAAATTCTTTAATTCAATTGTCAAATAATAAGTTAATTAATCCTTAACAAAGATCAGAACACTCGTTAGTGTGCGACCCCGTAGGTTCAATACTAAACCGGAAGTAGATTGATCACATCAATATACTAATCAAGGATGGCGTCTAGCAATACTCCTTAACGACCGGATAGCATGAAGTATACAATTTACTCTAAATAACCCGTAGAAGAATAAAGTAGTATTTCCTTCTGCCCTTATAGCTTTGAATTACCCTAGGATATGGTTCAACTGTCAAATTCTAATAGGCGACCAACTATGTGTTCATGTCAAATATAATCAACCACTGAATGACCTAAGAAACTCTTTTCTTCTTTCATTCAATTGCCCTGCCAAAGTCTTAGTTTAGTCGTTTATAATTATGACAACATGGAGCTTAAACTCACTACCAAGAGTTGACAGATTCTATCTTGATCAATCACTAATTCTACAAGTATTTAATCGTACCCAATATCCTTTCAACTATCGCCCTAGGGCCATAAGTGTCTAGTACCAAAGCACAATAAATAACTTGTCAATTACTATGACGATCTCAGGTCAAAGGAAACTCTTACATCACATTCTTCAAGAGAATATCCTATTGACAGTTTATGGTAATTCTAACCATTAGGAATTATCCAATGAGTCGGTTCAATGATCATATCTCTACATGCATCATTTATCTATGTGATTTAGCTAATGAGATCAACTAATCTTTATTCAATAAAGACAATCACATAAATATTGATCTAACCGGATTACTAATGTCCAAATTAATAATCCTATGATCAAGAATAAATTTAGATTAAATTATAAAAAACTTCACTCTCATTATCATGATCTCCATCACGATGACAAGTCTCAAAATTTGATCAGGGACCTTATTAAATTAATCAAGCAATTAATAATAACTATGACAAAAGAATATGAAATGCCGTATATAATTTATATCAAATAACGTTCACAAAAATATGTTCAAACCATCAAATATGAGATTGAATCTAGGGCATATCTACTGTATCCCTAACACAACCAACTGGACTTAACATGATAATAATACTGAGCGGAGAAAATAAATTTTCTTCTAACAGAGGAGAAAATAAAATTCTAATAGCCAATTAAATGAACCAGTAACCATCTACCCCCAAAATATATCATCTAAAAAGAAAAATTAAAGTTCCTTTCCTTTAGCTGGGGAAAGAATTCACCCCAAGTGAACCTCTTTTATAAAGTACACTTCTTGATATTAATCTCAACTTCGATTAAATATATCAACAATGACAAAACAAAGCCCACAAAGAAATAAGATAAAAATACAAAGAGGAGGGAGTAAATTGCTTACTTCTAACCATAATCTTGCTGGCAAGAGGGTAGCTGGAAAAACTAGCTTGGATTTTGAAGGATTTTGGTTGACGTGAAAGTCCAATTGTTGGCTGCAAAACAGCAGCTGATGAGCTGCTTGGCCATAACCCCTTATGCATCAACATTATCAACTTCGTTACTTAAGCCTTAGGTGATGTTGGGCATCAAACTAACCTGAGTAGTTTTGTGGGAACATAATGCTGGAATTGTTGCTAATTAATGGAGAAACTGTTATGTAATTAATTAGATATTATATGTGAAATACTTTTTATTAAAAGAGTATTTTTGTTTTTAATAACTTAATTTTCGCATTTGCTAATGTAAGATCTTTTATTCTATTCTATTCTATTTTAAAATTATGTATATTTTTTGCTTAAATTAAGTAGAAATAACACCATATAGCTACTTTGAAGTGCTGCTATTTAGGAATTAATTCAGTTTTTCAATTTTCGCGAAAATAATATAGTGAATTGTGCTGAAGTTAAAATTTTTAGTTTAAAATTGGATAAAAATCATTTACGTCCCCCAAGTTTGCTTTAAAAATCAAACTCATCCTCTAACTTTGAACAAATATCATTCTGCTCCTCATATCAAAGGTGACTTCTTAAAATGCCTATTTTACCCTCTACAATTTTTATCTATTATTTTTATTTATGTTAACGACTTACCTATTGACAAATTAAAGAAACTTTTTCGAAACCCAAGAAAAGTGAGAAGTAGTAATCAAGCATATAAGTTAATGACGTTTAATAGCGAAATAAACGATAAACATACAAAAATTACAATAAATAATTTACTCATATCAATAATTTTATTAATAACAATCAAAACTCAATATGTTTACAAAATTAAGAATAAATGAGGGTGAATTCTATAAATTATACAATGCAGGTAATAAAAAATAATGGTCGAAAAATAGAGGTAAATTTTATAATAAATTTATAAAATTTATCTATTTACACTTTACATGAACTTTAATTATAATGTAGAAAAAATTCTATTAATAATAATCAAAACTCAAAAACTACATACACATAGAAAATAATAAAAGTAGTGGAACTTAAAATTTTACCCACCGACATACATTCTATGCATTTATATACATAATATTAAAATAATAATAATAAAGTAGAAATATATTTTTATAAATTCATAATATTATTTTATTTATAATGTTAGTGAACTTAAATTAAATTATGTGATAAAATATAATATTAATTATTTAAATTATGAATAAATATCTATATTAAAAAATATCTAGATAATATAAAAAGGATATTATGTATATGGGGAGTTAAAAATATCAAAGGATAAAATAAATATTGTATAGGATAAAAAGATGAAAATGACACTTGCAATACTGCTGATAAAAACTACATTAATTACGTGACAAAAATTTTGACTTATGTGAGCAGCCAAATGGTGATATTTCTTATGTTAAAATTATGTTAAATAGTGCAATATCATCAACCAAAAAACCCTTAAGAATATTCATGTGTCATGCGATTTCTGGCAAGGTAATAATTCTTCTTTTCTTTTCTTTTTCTTTCTTTGGGTTAAACTAAGAAGGTGGGCAGTTGTGAGCACGTTGGAACTTTTGGGGCTTAGCCGACACTCTCAGTACCTCCTTTTCAGTTTCAACTTCCTCCTTTCCACACATCAGCGAACAGAACAGCAAAAATAGATCAGCTTTCTCCCTCTTCATTCCTCGATTCGTCTCTAGAGATTGGATCCCTCAAATTGAAGCTAAAAACTTCAAAGTACGCTTAAAAAACTGTTGCAGTCACTACTACAATACTTCTTCTCCATTCAATTTTGTTATTTCAGAGTATTTCGATCTGATAATTTAGTTTATTTGATATAATTAAGAAGTTGAAATTTGTTTAAATCTTTAGTTTACATCTGATTATTGGTGGTGTTTTATTAATAGTTTAGGATTTGATTTGACATCTGAATGTGTCAATCTGTTCAAGATGCTTACTTTCTGAATCAAAGCTGTTGTTTTGTGATTCTAGATTTGCTTAAAACTGCTTTTTTCCCCTGCTCTTATGTGACTGCAGAAACCTTGTTCTCTCAGATGGCTAACCGAGCTCCTATCAAAACTAGCAACTCAGCTCTTATTGCTATGATCGCTGATGAGGTGAACTTTTCGTCGTGAATTTTTTGGGTGTTGTTATGTATGTTTAGAATAGATAGACTGCGCTCTACTTCACTTGTGTCATTAATGGACATTAATCATGTATTTCTTTGTTCACGTTCCATGCTGGAATCATCTATGTGTATGCATTGCCCACTTTAAGTATCTAGACATACTGATGCTGATGGAAATAACTTGTTAATGTAGGACACAATTACAGGATTTTTACTGGCTGGCGTTGGCAATGTTGATTTGAGGAGGAAAACAAATTACCTCATTGTGGATTCAAGTAAGTTTCAACTTTGGAATTGCAGTTCGCTAATTGTTTTGAGAATCGTTCGTTTACTTCTAGGCTATACCTTCCACTCTCCATCAAAATGACACATTGATACTATTAACTTGATTGAATGCAAATATGCTCTTGTTAGTAAAGAAAAAATTAGTTATGTATTAGACGCTGTCCATTGCGGCTGTCATTATTCAAATACGAAAAATATTTGATATCTTTCAATATTGTGTTCGTAGTTGCACTGTCTGCAACACGTATACACTTATAAATGATTGCGGATATATTTAGGTCAAAACTAGTGCTTTCTTCGTCAAATAAGTTTTATAATATGTATATGTAATCCTAAAGAAGATAAGCTAAGACAATATCATGTAGAAAATAAAGTTTACATGCAAATTTAGAGAACATTACATAACTAAGCGTAATACCGTAGTTAAAGCATGTAAATTAAACATAATCCATATTTCCAAATGTTTCTATCACTACCATATGATCATTATTTCCACCAAGCAACACTATTGAAATATGTTGCATGGTGTGTTTGTAGTTAGCAATCATTGTGTCAATGCCTCATTTAGTGAGGATGTCTACAATATCTAAGCGTACCAAATTGCCATTGTCAAGAATAATTTTTGTTTCAATATTTTTGTATTACCTTTAATGATGCTTGGTAAAGGTCAGCAATATGCTCTGATAATTTTTATTGTCCACGTTAATCTTTCTTCCTCTTTTTTGCGCTATTTTGCGCCACTTGGGGGTGACAAATGGCTTAATGCTCAGTATAGTGCTTATTGTAGCCACCACGATCATATCCATGACTATGGCCACGACTACGTCCATAAGATTTATTAATTGTCGCGTTCATTTCAGGGAATGGACTAGAACCAACATGCATTTATCTTGATTGTTCCCCTAATAACTGGTGTTGTTTTGCTCAACCACTAAGAGACATGAAATCAATTATGAGTACTTATTAAAATGTTTTTCATGATATTATTATCGTAGGAGTAAATTTCAGGCACGAAAAGTTGAGAATATTTTCTTTAACATATCCTCATCAATGATCTTTTTTCCATGTAATTTCACTTAGAACTAATTCTATGGTGGAAAAAGATATAGCTCAGTCAAGTGAAATTACATGGAGAAAAGATCAATGACGAGGATATGTTAGAGGAAGCATTCCCTATTTTTCATGCTTCAAATTTGCTCTTGCTGCAACAATACCATGAAAAAATGTTTTCAGAAGTACTCAGAATTAATTTCATTTCTCTTAGTGGCTGATCAATCTAATGAGCAATTACTGAAATATAATGAAGCATGCTCCGTTGGTTCCCATCTATCTCCAGGAGTGTAAAAGACAACAACTAATAGATCTTATGGATGTAGCTGCGACCATAATTATGGTTGTGGTCATGGTGATGCTAATAAGCACTACACTTATCATCAGGTTGTATCTTGATCTAACTAGGAGGGGCATATCAGCGTAGAGAATAAGAGAAAGATAAAAAAGTAAAAAGAATCTTGTTGGTTTTTACCGAGCATCATTAAAAGATAAAGAAAAATATTTAAGCAAATCTTGCTCTTGACCATGGCAATTTGGACGTAACACTTTTAGATGTTGCAAGCTTCCTCTCTAAAGGAGGAATTGACCTTGGGAGGAAATAATATTCATATGGCTGGTGAAGAAAACATTTGGAAATAAATGACTATGTTTATGTTACATGCTTTAGTTATGCTTCTACACTTAGCATGTAATGTTCTCTTGAATAATAGCTCTCAAAGTACTATTTTGCATTAAAATTTTATTTTCGACATTGATGATCTCATAGTGGTATACCTTGATGTCAGTGTCTAGGTGGTACTCCTGGTATAAAGGATTTGTCATTATGATTATGAGGAGCCCAAATATGATTTCAATAAACGATTTTCGACTTAAGGAGCCCAAGGTCAATCTGTTTCATTAACTCTCTTGCTCAACTCAGAATAGAGTCAATCATATGTGTTTAGACCATATCACCAAACTGATCGACCTTTTTAATTGGTAATGGGCTCAAATAATATTTCTAATTTAGTTGCTGAGTTAGGGATGAAATAATGGAAGCTGGCGTCTCCTTTGAGTGGTAAATTTTTTCAATCCTTCTCACAATTTTCCAATATTTGGATAGAAAGTAATATAGATTTCCTATCTCATGTTCAGAAACAACGGTGAAGCAGATTGAAGATGCTTTTAAGGAATTCACCACAAGAGAGGACGTCGCAATTGTGTTAATCAGCCAATATGTAAGTTTCGTACTCTGTTTTCATTTGATGTTTGGTTTATCATTTTTACATTGTCTATTATGTAGTCAAGAAAATTATCAACAATTGCTGGTTGTGCATTACATGGAGCTCTGCTCAAGCGCCACAATAAGAATTGCGTGTTCAACTGTTAGTTATGTCAAATAGTGTTTATGTCAAATTAGGTTGGAATGTAGATGGCTAATTGGATCGATCGAAATCTTTCATTTTCTGAACTTTTCAACAACAACAACAACAACAACCCAGTGGGATCCCACAAGTGGGGTTTGGGGAGGGTAGTGCGTACGTAGACCTTAACCCTACCTATGAAGGTAGAGAGGCTGTTTCCGAATCTGAACTTTTGAACTACCTAATTGCTGTCCAACTTCGGTTGCTCTCAAGGTAATATCAGAAACCTGCTAGAGTAAAAGTAATGTAATGTATATTTCCTCTTGGAAGTTAAGCTTATTGTGGCTATAGCCAGTGGCGGAACCTGTAATTTTAACAAGGGGATTCAAAAAATTCGAACCTAGGATCTAAAGCAATTTTTGAACTACCTTTGCCACCATAATGAAAACCTTCCTTATGTTCAAGGAGATTCAAAAATTTGGATATATATGAAATAATTGTTTTTTTCCTCTACTACGTCTTACGCAGTACAGTTTTCCAACAAAGAGGATTCAATTGAAACCCCTTCATTGGCTGTGGTTCCGCCATTCGCTACAGCATCAATCAGCTTGCATTTCCTCTTCCAAAACTAAACCCAATTGGACTTGTAAAAGCAAAAATAGATAATTGACCATAACCATATAAGCCTGCTTCTCGAATTGATTTATGGTATTTAAGAGGTATAGTATTCGACATAGATAATCTTATTGAGTATGAATTTTGGAGAAACTAGTATTAAAAATACTAGACTTGAAGAGGTAGATATACCTCAAAATCTTGATTTGTTAAACAAATGGACTATTCCCCAAGTTCCTATTAATACGATCTATGATTATGGATTCTTTGATAGATTATCTTCTAAACAACTGATAAAAACAACTGAGCAATCTCTTGCTTTGAATTCTTCTGAACAAACTGTTCGATTATTGAAGAACGTGATATTATGCTTTATAGAAAGAAATATAGTTTTATGCATATTGGCATGGTTCAAATTGCTTTTAAGCCTTTGACCCTTAAAGGGTTACCTAAATCTTTTATGTATGCATTGAAAGATGCTAGAAATTTAAATTTTAGACAATCTCTGATGGGTTCTATTGAATCTACGGTAGCTTATGGTCCCGTATATTTCAATACTCAACCCAACCTATAATTATTTTTATCTGATATCAATATTCTAGATGCTTTAACATTAAATGTCAAGACTCATGGTTATAACTATGCTCCTGGTTCTGAACTTATATGTTTATCTTATAGAATTTATTATAAGTTCTTGTCTACTTTAACTCCTAGATGCAAATTGCCGGATCAAACGAGACTATGATTTTTGAAACTAATTTTGCTAGATCCAAAGTCACCACTAGGAGACTTATTGGTTGGGATGAAATTAATTTTCCCTCTATATGGATCTTAGACTCTGTTATAACTCCGAGTCAACAATTTGATGATATTACTAATCATGATTATTCGCATGTTAGTCAAACTCCTAAAGGTAGAATTTGCATTCAGTTTGAGGATAATAAGTCCTTAATACCTTACAGGCATTCATTTACAGATAGCAGAAGGTTATCTTTACCTTCAACACATTCTTATATTGCTCTTGTAGAACCTATGTATGATCCGGCTAGGTTAAATCGAGCTGCATCACTTCATACGATTTCCCCTGCTTATGGTAATAAGCGGGTTGATCGTATAAAGATTGATTCAAAAAATATTGTGAAAGATGCTAATGATAGATCTTCTGATAAGTATATTCCTACTGCATCCGAAATGGATTTTGATTTAAATAATGTTTAAATGATCAGATTCCAAATTGATTTTAGTCCGCGATTGCCGGCAAGAAAACATATATTGATAGAATTTTGTCATGATAAATGGAAGAGTTTTAAAAACTGGTATACAAAATTTTATAATACTGATGACAAAAGAAGTATTTCTCAAGAATTCTATGAATTTTGTGCATTGCATAACCAGATCATATATTTTGTCCCTTGGTTCTTAACCACTTATTTGCCCATGTATATTAAAGTACTTGAACGAACTTATTTAGATAGTTCTGGTAATAGTGTGAAAGATATTTATCCACCACAATCTCCTTTTGTACTACCTAATAATACAGGTATTACCTTTGCTTCCTTTCAACGATTTATTGATGATGAGGTTGCTAGCAATGGTATTAAAGAAATTAATAATCTGATTTCTCAAAATAATTATTTGTCCTTATATGTTAAAGTTTTGGGTGAACATATTAGTTCTCTTGATTCAAAACTTGATTGTTTGATTGATTTGGTGAAAAAGATTAGTATCCCACCTTCATCAGATTGCTCTTTAGTTATTCACTCTGCTCAAGTAATTTCAGATGAACCCTCTTCGACCACTAAGTTGGCACCCTCTACACAGAGACCTTTAGATATTACTGGTTTTAAGATTAAATCGAGAGAGGAATTAGAACAACTGGTTAATGAAAAATTAGCTGGTTTAAACCTCAAACCTCTTGAGTTAGCATCAGAGTATGCAGAAAATATTTCAAATCCTTCCAAAGATTATAAGGAAGAAACCAGATCAGAACTTAATAAGCTTAGAAAACTAGGAAAAAGATATGGAGGTATGCCTAGAATGGATGCATATTATTATCCTAGACCAACCCCTCAGGATGTTCTGGTTGAAGAAAGAGATTGGAACCAAACCAACACCAGTTATAACGGTGATGCTATATATGAATGGAATTTGGATGGCCTGACTGATAGGCAAATTAGTATTCTTGTACATCGTATGTTGATGTATTCTACGATCTGCAAAGCTACTTTTGAAAGAAATACAGAGACAGTAATTTGCAGGATGATTGTTGCAAGATTTACCGGCCAACTAAGAGGCTGTTGGGATAATGTTATGACTGCTGAAGATAGATCAGCCATCTACAATGCTATTAAAACTGAACCTGGGGTAGATAACCTAGGAAGAGCCTTAGTTGCAGGTAGACAAGATTGTATCTACACCTTGGTTTTAACTATTATTGAACATTTTAGTGGTAGATTTACCAATATGTATGAAAACATTCGTACTTTGTTAAATGGACTTAGATGCAGACATCTAGGTGAATTCCGCTGGTATAAAGACACCTTTCTTAGTCGGGTTATGGATCTACCCGAAAGCAATAGTGAACATTGGAAAGGAAAGTTTATTAATGGTTTACCCTCTCTATTCGCCACAAGAGTTAGGAAAACTCTTCGTGGAAATAATGTCCAGATTTTTTATAACACCTTCACTTATGGCAAATTGATTGGGGTATGCACCCAAGAAGGATTAAGCTTATGCAATGAACTAAAGTTAAAGCAACAGCTCAAAAGACAAAAACTAACTGAAAGAAATCAGTTAGGCGAGTTTTGCCAACAATTTGGAATGGGAGATACCTCTTCCTTGAAGCAGAAAAGAAAGAAAGGAAAGAAAGGAAATGATGAAGACGATTATTACCAAAGGAAAGGTAAAAGAAGAAATCGTCGATCAAAAGAAGAGAGATATGCTCGAAGACAACATCACAAAGAAAATCGATTCGTAAAAAATAGATCTAAACGAGATCTAAAGCATATAAAGTGTTATAGGTGTGGTAAATTTGGTCATATTGCCCCAAATTGCAAAAAAGAGAAGATTAAAGCTCGTGCCCTGGAAATGGATGATAAATCCAAAGAAAAAATCCTGCAGATTATGGCAGAAACTTCGACAGACGAATATGAGAGTGATTATACTTCCTCCGCTTCCTCTGAAACATCTATTAAATTATTTGATTTGCCTGATGATAATACTTGTGATAAATGTGATACTGGTAATGGTGAATGTTCTTGTGATAATTTGGATTTTTATAAACTACAATCCCAATTTCAAAATGATCTCGAGCTAAAACCGATTACTTCTGATAATATTTAGATTTATTAAAGGAAGTCAAGGATAATGCTTTACGTGAAAAAATTATCAATATGGCTTCTAGTTCTATATCAAAACCGACTGATAAGCCTATTCGAAAAGGAGATATACTGGACGAAGTTCCATATTCTATGGCTGAAGTTCAAAAAAGACTTTTAGAAAAGAACTCACCACAAAATATGAATCTTTCCAGCTATACTTCTTCAATGGATGATTTAAAATTTGAAGTTGAAAAATTAAAAAATGAGATTAAATCTCTTAAACAAAATCAAATGATTTTAGATCATCGAATAGATCAAATTGAAATAAATACTATTTCAACTGGTCATATTGCTGATGATAAGAAAAAGGGAATTATTTTACCTGGCAAAGACAATTTTGATGAAATATTTGAATTTTCTAAAAAGGCCATTTCTGATCCTAATCACGATTTGTTTTTAGGAATGATGCAAATAGTTACTTCTCATAGATGGTATGTTAAGTGTACTAGTTTGATTGATAATAACTTTTCAATTACTGAAACTGCTCTTATTGATAATGGTGCTGATATGAGTTGTATTCAGGAAGGAATAATCCCCATTAGATATTATCAAAAGACTTCTCATAAAATTAGTTCTGTAGCCGGTGATAGAATGAAAATAGAATATAAACTGCCTAATGCATATGTCTGCAAACAAAGAGTTTGTATTCCTCATTTTTTTTATTCTTGTTAAAGATAAAATGTTTCCTCCTATTATATTAGGAACCCCTTTCATACTATTTACCCCTTTACTCACATTGATCATAATAGGTTCGATGCTACTTATATGGGTAAGAAGATTTCTTTTCAGTTTATAACTGAACCTCTTACAAGAAATATAATTGCTTTGATAGATAGAAAATTGTTTCATATGAATTCATTAGAGCATGAAATTTATAGCATGTCTATAGATGATACATTGAAGTCTGCTAAAGTTCAAGAAAAGGTTAAACTTATTTCTGAACAATTTGCTACATCTATTTGTGCTGATCATCCTTGTGCTTTTTGGAATAGAAAAAAGCATGCTGTTTCTCTTCCATATGAAGAAACTTTTTCAGAGGAAAATATTCCTACTAAATCTCATCCTTTCCAAATGAATTTTGAATTGGTTTCATTCTGCAAAAAATAAATTGATAATCTTTTGCAAAAAAATTTGATTAAACTGTCACGACCCGAATCCCAAACCCGGTCGTGATGGCGCCTCTCATGAAGACAAGGCCAGCCAATTCGAACCATAACTCATTTTAAGCAGTTAATTTAACAAGAGAATAACACAACACAGTTTAATAGCAGTCATTTGCGAAAAAACATAGTGAACCATCCCAACAACAGCCCAAACCGGGGTGTCAAAACGTCATGAGCAACTAATAAAATCCTAATAACAAGATTACTATTACAATTTCTCTGGCACAATCCTTTGAAGAAAGTGGAAACAACAAATAAAAGAGATACGGGGCTACGGACGCCAACAACTACCTCGTAGTCTCTGAATCACCGCTCTGACAGTCGTAGTCAAAGCCTCGGAGCGGAATCAATAATGCCTGAATCTGCACACATGGTGCAGGGAGTAATGTGAGTACTTCCAACTCAGTGAGTAATGCATATAAATAATGACTGAAAGTAAGGAAACACGTAAAGCACAAGGCAATGCATAATGAAGCAGTAAACCATTATTTGAAAACAGTAAGTCAGTAAGAAATCATTTAAAAATCTTCCCAACTCTGGTTACCAGTTGCCATTATTACCAACTGTAACTTCCCTGGGCTCAGTATCATTTAAAACAGTATAATCTTTCCAGCTCTGGTTACCAGTTGTCATTGTTACCAACTGTAATGTTACAACCCGGATTTCCCACCCTCGGGCGTCGTGATGGCGTCTACTAGTGAAAGCTAGGCAAGCCAGTCAATCGGACTAATTACCACGTTTCTATTTACGAATTCATTACATCACAAATGCATCAGCTGAAAAGTAGTAATTCAACAAGCGAAATAAACACCAAGTTAATACTTTACACAACTATCGCCAATAAACTATCCACAACGGTCTACCTAAGATCTGGTGTCACAGTTTCACAGACTATTTAAGAGTACTACAAACAGGGTCTGAAGAATATAACAAAATGTTGTTACTAGATTACATAGGAGAAACAGATACAAGAAATGGGCAGGGGACTCCAAGGTCCGCGGACGTCTGCAGAACTACCTTGGGTCGCCTGGAAGTCAGAGGCTAGAAGCTTCCTACTGTTCGTAGCCTGCGGCACTGAGATCTGCACAAAAGAGTGCAGAGTGTAGTATCAGTACAACCGACCCCATGTGCTGGTAAGTGCCTGGCCTAACCCCGGCGAGGTAGTGACACGGCTAGGGCCAGACTCTAGATAAACCTGTGCAATTTTAAGCATATATGTATCTACAGCAGAAGATAAATACATAAACAACTTAAACAGGGAAAAGAAAGCATACATCGGGACGGTAGACAAATAAAGCAAAAGGAATCATTAAAGAGTAAGAAGGAAAACAATAATTCAGCTTTTAACACAAACGAAATAAAATACAATCCACCCTTTTTCCTCCAGTAACCTCTTGTTGCAGGCGTGCAACCCGTTCCCACTTACAGTAACCTCTTGTGGCAGGCGTGCCACCCGCTCCCACATGCAACACATCATAACAATTCAAGGAAATTATTCAACAATTTGAAACAATAGTCACACAATGATTAACCATATACGACCCACAGTCATGCGTGACACCAATATATAGACACCCGTCACCATGCCTATACGTTGTTCTCAAGAAGGAGCAAGTTAGCAAACAAGACACGGTTTCTAATCCTTCAAGCTAAGGTTAGAACGAACACTTACCTTGTTTTGCAATAACTTCCTAGACTTCCAACGATTCTTTAAGCCCAACCTTTTAGGAACGCTCACGTACTTTAGGCGAACTCAATTAGAGCTAACGAGCTACAACTTGGTAGGGTGCCTTGACTCAGCTGAAATTCTCGGCACAATCTGCAGCAAATTTGAGCTGGGTCTTTGGTGTTAGAGAGTGGGGTTTCTTGTAATAGATGTTGGGGTTTGAAGGGAGTGATTCTACGGTTGTGTTTCAGCTTAAATTGGGGCCATTCCCGGCGAGTTACAGCTGGTTCTTGGTGGGTTTAAGTGGGGAAAGTTGGGCTGGTAAATGGGAGGTTAATGACTATATTTTGGATATGTTTTTCACGGATTTTGGGGTTGTTTCAAGGTGATTTTGGAGGTTGATTTGCTGGGGTTTGGGGGTGTTTTGGAGAGGCTTCTGAGGTAATGGACGAAATAAGGGGGTTTTGCATGTTAGGGTTCCTAGTTCCTATTTATAGTGGGTCAAAATTTGGAACAAAATGAAAGTTCAGGTGTCCAGAATGCGATCGCATTCTGGTCGCAAAATCAACATGCGGTCCGCATTTGGACCGCATTTCTGGCATGGCATTTGGCCCAAAACTCTGCCTCACTCTGCGATCTCACTGTGGGATTTGCGGTTCGCATTTGAGAAATGCGGTCCGCATTTCTCGCTGCATTTTTGACATATGACTTGTCCAGTTCTCTGTTCCACTCTGCGATATAGGCAGCCAAATTTGTGGTCCGCATTTCAGACAGCATTTCAGGCATGAATCTTGCCCAGAAATCTGTCTAAGTATGCGATGACTGTCTAAGATATGCGTTCCGCATGTCTGAAATGCGACCGCATATCCTGCATTACTTACCATTTTGAACTCTTTTCTTAGTTATTAGATTCTTATACCTCATACCCCGCAAGAATGTTAAAATTGCATAATTACAAGGAGGGATTTGTACTTAAAACAAGCCGAATATAGACAATTAGTATTATATGTGTTTCTACGACACATCGGGCCGTTAAATTCTCCCCCTCTAAGACAACCGTTTGTCCTCGAACGGACAGGATAAAGAAGTACTTGAGTCGGGAAAAAGATGTGGATAACGGCTCCGCATATCGGACTTGGACTCCCAGGTCGATGCCTCAGGAGGCTGACCTCTCCACTGAACACGAACAGAAGGAAAACCCTTCGATCTCAGCTGACGGACTTGCCGGTCTAGAATGGCTATCAGTTCCTCCTCATAAGACAAGTCCATGTCCAGCTGAATGGTGCTGAAATCTAGCACGTGAGTTGGGTCGCCGTGATATTTCTGGAGCATGGACACATGAAAAACTGGATGCACGGCTGATAAGCTTTGCGGCAATTCAAGCCTATAAGCCGCCTCCCCCACTCGATCAAGAATTTCGAACGGACCAATGAACCTAGGGCTAAGCTTGCCCCTCTTCCCAAATCTCATCACGCCTTTCATAGGCGACACCGGAGTAATTCCCGCTCACCAACCATAAAGGACATATCTCGTGCCTTACAATCCGCATAGCTCTTTTGCCTGGACTGAGCTGTATGAAGCCTTTCCTGAATGATTTTGACCTTGTTCAAGGGCCTCCTGAACCAGATCTGTGCCTAACAACCGAGCCTCTCCTGGCTCAAACCATCCAACTGGAGTTCGACACCGCCTACCATATAATGCTTCATAGGGAGCCATCTGAATGCTCGACTGGTAGCTGTTATTGTAGGTGAACTCTGCTAATGGCAAAAACTGGTCCCACGACCCTCCAAAGTCAATGACACAAGCTCGGAGCATATCCTCCAATATCTGAATAGTCCACTCGGACTGTCCGTCCGTCTGAGGATGAAATGCTGTGCTTAATTCAGTCTGGGTGCCCAACTCCCATTGGACTGCCCTCCAGAAACGCGAAGTAAACTGCGTACCCCGGTCCGAAATAATAGATACTGGCACACCATTAAGGCGAACAATCTCCTGAATATAAATCTCGGCTAACCTCTCAGATGAATAGGAGACTGCCACAGGGATGAAATATGCTGACTTGGTCAGCCTGTCAACAATGACCCAAATTGCGTCGAACTTCTTCCGGGTCTGCGGGAGTCCAACAACGAAATCCATAGTGATCCGTTTCCACTTCCACTCGGGGAGTTGAATTCTCTGGAACAGTCCACCAGGTCGCTGATCCTCGTACTTGACCTGCTGGCAATTCAAACACCGAGCTACGTACGCAGCTATATCCTTCTTCATTCTACACCACCAATAATGTTGTCGCAAATCCCGATACATCTTTGCGGCACCCGGATGAATAGAATACCTGGAGCTATGGGCCTCCTTCAAAATTAACTCCCGAAGTCCCTCTACATTGGGCACACAAACTCGACCCTGTAATCTCAAAATTCCATCGTCACCTAAAGTGACTTGCTTGGCACCTCCACGTTGTACTGTGTCTCTAAGGACACACAAATGGGGATCATCAAACTGTCGATCGCGTATTTGTTCCATCAATGAAGAACGTGCGACCGTGTAAGCTAATACCCGATTTGGCTCAGAAATATCCAATCTCACCAATTGATTGGCCAAAGTCTGAACGTCCAAAGCAAGTGGTCTTTCACCGACCGGAATATAGGCAAGATTGCCCATACTGGCTGACTTTCTACTCAGGGCATCGGCCACCACATTGGCCTTTCCTGGGTGATATAAGATAGTGACATCAAAATCCTTTAACATCTCCAACCATCTCCTCTGCCTCAAATATAACTCCTTTTGCTTGAACAGGTACTGAAGGCTCTTATGATCCGTGAACACCTCACATGGCACGCCATATAAGTAGTGTCTCCAAATCTTCAAGGCGTGAACTATGGCCGCCAATTCTAAATCATGCACCGGATGGTTTTTCTCATGAATCTTCAATTGCCTCGAAGCATAGGCAATGACCTTGCCCTCTTGCATTAACACTGCACCAAGCCCAATACGAGAGGCATCACAATAAACTGTGTAAGGCCCTGAGCCTGTGGGCAAGACTAACACTGGTGCCGTGGTCAGAGCTGTCTTGAGCTTCTCAAAGCTCGCGTCACACTCATCCGACCACTTGAACTGGGCACCCTTCTTGGTCAACTTGGTCATCGGGGCTGCAATAGATGAAAACCCCTCCACGAACCGACGATAGTAGCCTGCCAGTCCCAAGAAACTCCGGATCTCTGTAACTGACGCTGGTCTAGGCCAGTTCTTGACTGCCTCAATCTTTTTCGGATCAACCTGAATACCCTTTGCCGATACAATATGACCATAAATGTAACCGAACTCAACTAGAATTCACACTTTGAAAACTTAGCATACAACCGACTATCCCTCAGGGTCTGAAGAACCACTCTGAGATGCTGTGCATGCTCCTCTTGGCTGCGGGAATATACCAGGATGTCGTCGATGAAAACTATCATGAACAAGTCCAGGTAAGGTCTGAACACTCGGTTCATCAAGTCCATAAAAGCTGCTGGGCATTAGTCAACCCAAATGACATAACCAAGAATTCATAATGCCCGTATCGAGTACGAAAAGCTGTCTTAGGGACATCGGATGCCCTAATCTTCAACTGATGATAGCCAGACCTCAAATCAATCTTTGAAAATACCCTGGCACCCTGGAGCTGATCAAACAAATCATCGATCCTCGGCAACGGGTACTTATTTTTGATTGTAACCTTGTTCAATTGTCGGTAATCGATGCACATTCTCATTGACCCGTCCTTCTTTTTAACAAACAACACGGGCGCACCCCAAGGTGAAACACTGGGTCTAATAAAACCCTTCTCGAGCAAGTCTTGCAACTGCTCTTTTAATTCTTTTAACTCTGGCGGGGCCATGCGATACGGCGGAATAGAAATGGGTTGAGTGCCCGGAGCCACATCAATGCAAAAGTCAATATCCCTGTCGGGTGGCATCCCCGGCAGGTCGGATGGGAAAACCTCGGGAAACTCACGAACCACGGGCACAGACTCAATAGAGAGGACCTCAGCACTGGAATCACGAACATTAGCCAGATAAGCCAAACACCCCTTCTCGACCATACGCGGAGCCTTCATATAAGAGATAATGCTACGAGTGGAATGACCAGGAGTCCCTTTCCACTCCAAACGGGGTATACCCGGTAAAGCTAAGGTCACAGTCTTGGCATGGCAGTCCAGGATGGCGTGGTAAGGTGATAGCCAATCTATCCCCAATATGACATCAAAATTAACCAAGTCCAAAAGCAATAAGTCTACGCGGGTCTCAAAACCCCCAATCACTACCGCACAGGAACGATGGACTTGATCTACCACAATGGAATCATTCACCGGAGTAGACACATAAACAGGAACACTCAATGAGTCACTAGGCATGGCCGGATACGGTGCAAAATAAGAGGAGACATACGAGTAGGTAGACCCTGGGTCAAATAATGCCGAAGCATCGTTATCACAGACCAAAACCGTACCTGTAATCACTGGATCTGAAGCCTCTGCCTCAGGCCGGGCTGGAAAAGCATAACATCGGGGCTGAGCCCCACCACCCTGAGCCACATCTCTAGGACGGCCTGCTGCTGGCTGGCCCCCACCTCTGCCGACCTGAGCTCCACCTCCAGTACTCCTACCTCTACCTCTAGTACCTCTACCCCCACCTCTAGCTAGTTGGGCGGGCTGCAGAACATCTGGTGCCTGTGCCATAACACGGGAATCCTGGTGTGGAGAGTTGCTTAAAGCACGATGGCAATACCTAGCAATGTGCCTTGTGTCGCCACCCATATAACAAGCCTTAGGCTGCCGACTCTAGAAACCCTGTAGCGGTTGTGCACTGATCGACCGCTGATGGGAATACTGCATCTGAGAGCCCCGGTTACCTGAAGCATTGTGGGAAGCCTGGAGAGCTGACTGAAAGGGCCTAGGAGGATGGCCTCTACCATATGAATCTCTGCTTCCAGAGGAAGTGCCAATGAATCTGCCGGAATGGCGGGGCCTCTTATCCGACCCATGACCACCTCCATGCGACAGAACCATCTCGACTCTGCGGGCCACATTGACCGCCTCCTGGAAGGAAATCTCACTACCAGTCTCTCTAGCCATCTGAAGGCGAATCGGCTGAATGAGACCGTCAATAAATCTTCTCACCCTCTCTCTCTCTGTAGGAAGTATGATGAAAGCATGTCGAGCCAAGTCGATGAACCTGGACTCATACTGGGTAACTGTTATGGATCCCCATTGAAGGCACTCAAACTGCCTCCGATAAGCCTCTCTCTGAGTGACGGGGAGAAACTTCTCCAGAAACAACTTCGTAAACTGCTCCCAAGTGAAAGATGGCGAACCGGCTGGCCTAGTCAAGCAATAATTCCTCCACCAAGTCTTGGCGGATCCGGACAGGCGAAATGTCACGAAGTCTACCCCGTTGGTCTCAACAATACCCATGTTCCTGAGGACCTCGTGGCAGCTGTATAGGAAGTCCTGGGGATCCTCCGAAGAAGCACTGCTAAAGGTAGTAGTGAAGAGCTTGGTGAACCTATCCAGTCTCCACAAGGCATCGGCGGACATGGCCGCCCCATAGCCGGCTTGAGCTACTGCTCCTGGCTGGACTGTCACAGCTGGCTGAACTTCTGGAACCTGAGCCTGGGGAGCTACTTGCTCTGGGGTATGAATAGCAGGAGTCTGAGCCCTTTCTCCGGACTGAGGGGTGGCTGGTGCTGCAGGAAGTAAGCCTGCTCGTGTGACATTTTCCATGAGGCCCACCAACCGGACCAAAGCGTCCTGGAGAACTGGGGTGGCAATAAACCCCTCGGGGACCTGAGCTGGGCCCACCGGAGCTGCTGGGGTCGGAACCTCCTCGTCAAGATCAATCTGAGGTTCCGCCACTGGTGTTGCTGCAGGAGGCTGAGTCCTGCCCCTGCCTCGACCCCTAACACGACCTCAGCCTCGCCCTCTGCCCCACGTAGGAGTTGTTGTTGGGGGCTCGGGCTGCGGAACGGTAGATGAGGAAGCACGTTTTCTCGCCATCTGCGAAAGAACAGAGCAGGAATCCAATTAGCATTTGAGTAGCAAACCGCACGACGAGAATGAACAAACGTGAAATTTTTTCCTAACTCTGCAGCCTCTGGGGATAAGTACAGACGTCTCCGTACCGATCCCTCAGACTCTACCGAGTTTGTCTGTGAACTGTGAGGCCTATGTAAACCTAGGGCTCTGATGCCAACCTGCCACGACCCGGATTTCCCACCCTCGGACGTCGTGATGGCGCCTACTAGTGAAAGCTAGGCAAGCCAGTCAATTGGACTAATTACCACGTTTCTATTTACAAATTCATTACATCACAAATGCATCAACTGAAAAGTAGTAATTCAACAAGCGAAATAAACACCAAGTTAATACTTTACACAACTATCGCCAATTAACTATCCACAACGGTCTACCCAAGATCTGGTGTCACAGTTTCACAGACTATTTAAGAGTACTACAAACAGGGTCTGAAGAATATAATGAAATGCTGTTTCTAGATTACATAGGAGAAACAGATACAAGAAATGGGCAGGGGACTCCAAGGTCTGCGGACGTCTGCAGAACTACTTTGGGTCGCCTGGAAGTCAGAGGCTGGAAGCTTCCTACTGTTCGTAGCCTGCCGCACTGAGATCTACACAAAAGAGTGCAGAGTGTAGTATCAGCACAACCAACCCCATGTGCTAGTAAGTGCCTGGCCTAACCTCGGCGAGGTAGTGACGAGGCTAGGACCAGACTCTAGATAAACCTGTGCAATTTTAAGCATATATGTATCTACAGCAGAAGATAAAATACATAAACAACTTAAACAGGGAAAAGAAAGCATACATCGGGACGGCAGACAAATAAAGCAAAAGGAATCATCAAAGAGTAAGAAGGAAAATAGTAATTCAGCTTTTAACACAAATGAAATGAAATACAATCCACCCTTTTCCTCCAGTAACCTCTTGTTGCAGGCGTGCAACCCGTTCCTACTTACAGTAACCTCTTGTGGCAGGCGTGCCACCCGCTCCCACATGCAACACATCATAACAATTCAAGGAAATTATTCAACAATTTGAAACAATAGTCACACAACGATTAACCATATACGACCCACGGTCATGCGTGACACCAACATATAGACACCCGTCACCATGCCTATACGTTGTTCTCAAGAAGGAGCAAGTTAGCAAACAAGACACGATTTCTAATCCCTCAAGCTAAGGTTCGAACGAACACTTACCTTGTTTTGCAATAACTTCCTAGACTTCCAACGATTCTTTAAGCCCAACCTTTTAGGAACACTCATGTACTTTAGGCGAACTCAATTGGAGCTAACGAGCTACAACTTGGTAGGGTGCCTTAACTCAGCTGAAATTCTTGGCACAATCTGCAGCAAATTTGAGCTGGGTCTTTGGTGTTAGAGAGTGGGGTTTCTTGTAATAGATGTTGGGGTTTGAAAGGAGTGATTCTACAGTTGTGTTTCATCTTAAATTGGGGCCATTCCCGGCGAGTTACAGCTGGTTCTTGGTGGGTTTAAGTGGGAAAAGCTGGGCTGGTAAATGGGAGGTTAATGACTATATTTTGGATATGTTTTTCACGGATTTTTGGGTTGTTTCAAGGTGATTTTGGAGGTTGATTTGTTAGGGTTTGGGGGTGTTTTGGAGAGATTTCTGAGGTAATTGACGAAATAAGGGGGTTTTTGCATGTTAGGGTTCCTAGTTCCTATTTATAGTGGGTCAAAATTCGGAACAAAATAAAAGTTCAGGTGTCCAGAATGCGATCGCATTCTGGTCGCAAAATCAACATGCGGTCCGCATTTGGACCGCATTTCTGGCATGGCATTTGGCCCAAAACTCTGCCTCACTCTGCGATCTCACTGTAGGATTTGCGGTTCGCATTTGAGAAATGCGGTCCGCATTTCTCGCCGCATTTTTGACATAAGACTTATCCAGTTCTCTGTTCCAATCTGCGATACAGGCAGCCAAATTTGCGGTCCGCATTTCAGACAGCATTTCTGGCATGAATCTTCCCTAGAAATTTGTCCAAGTATGTGATGCCTGTGTAAGATATGCGGTCCGCATGTCTGAAATGCGACCGTATATCCTGCATTACTAACCATTTTGAACTCTTTTATTAGTTATTAGATTCTTATACCTCATACCCCGTAAAAATGTTAAAATTGCATAATTACAAGGAGGGATTTGTACTTAAAACAAGCCGAATCTAGACAATTAGTATTATATGTGTTTCTACGACACATCGGGCCGTTACATTTAACCTACAGTTGTCATTGTTACCAACTGTAATATCTCTGCGCTCAGTATCAATCTCACAGCTCTGGTTACCAGTTGTCATTGTTACCAACTGTAACCTACAGTTGTCATTGTTACCAACTGTAATATCCCTTCGGCTCTGGTTACCAGTTGTCATTGTTACCAACTGTAACCTACAGTTGTCATTGTTACCAACTGTAACCTACAGTTGTCATTGTTACCAACTGTAATTATCACAATGGGTTACCTGCGCTCACTGGGGGTGTACAGACTCCGGGAGGGGCCCCTTACGGCCCAAGCGCAATATCAAGCCACCTCGTGGCATATATCTAGGCCCTCGGCCTCATATCAATCAAGCCACCTCGTGGCGTACATCAAGTATCTCAGGCCCTCGGCCTCATATCACTCAGTAAAACCTCACATTTGGCCCTCGACCGCACTCAGTTAGAAAATCATCACATGCCCCTCGGGCATAGTAAAACAGTAGTTCTCAGCCCAAAAACATCATTTAAATATCATTTAAATCTCAAAACTGAGTAAAAGTGGCTGAGTTATAAAACAGTGGAAAAACAACATGACTGAGTTCAAGTATGAATCAAAATAGTGATAAATAGCCCAGAAGGGTTCAAATAACCGGCACGAAGCCCAAATATGGCAATCAGCCCCAATCATGATGATACAAATAAGTTTCAATCAATTAAGTAGTAAAAATCATCAATCGGGACGGACCAAGTCACAATCCCCAGTAGTAAACGACCCCATGCTCATCATCGAGCAAGTGCCTCACCTCAATATAGCACTACGATGTGCAAATCCGGGGTTTCAAACCCTCAGAACATCATTTACAATCACTACTCACCTCGAATCGGCTAAATTTCTAGCCCACGACGCCTTTGCCCTTCGAATTGGCCTCCACGTGCGTCGAATCTATCCAAATTCAGAATAATTACGTTACAATATGTTGAGGGAACAAATCCCACGCGAAAACAATCAATAAATACTAAGAAATCCCAAAATTAGCAAAACCCCGAGCCCCGGCCCCACTTCTTGAAGTTCAAAAATTTTCACATCAACGGGTTCCTTATCTCCCAACGAGTTCACCCATACAAAAATTATCAAATTCCGACATCGGATTGGCTTTCAAATCTTAAATTTTCGTTCTTGGAAGATTTGGTAAAAAAATCTAATTTTTCTTCCATAGATTCATGATGTAAATGAGTATGGAATCATGATCTATGAAGGATTTATGATAAAGAACACTTACCTCCTTCAAATTTGTGGAAACCCCTCTAAAAATCGTCCAAACCAAGCTCCCCCAACTCTATTTTTGTCAAAATGACCAAAACCCCCCGTTTTTATAGTGTTTTCTGCCTCGGGCGCCACAGGTAGCGCCGGCTGCTGCCTGTGGCGCTGGCGATTTTTCCCTGACACAAAAATAGGCATAACTTTCTCATACGATGTCCGAATTGGACGATTCTTTTTTCTATGACTCCGAAATTTCGATACGGATCTAATGCTTCAATTAAAACCTGAATTTGGAGCCCATTTGCAT
>MCJB01023587.1:0-14458 GCA_002018475.1 Nicotiana obtusifolia
AATCTAGGTGGAGATTGGATCAATTGGAAGCTGTCATGGTTAGATTGGAGGGCAATCTTAGGGACTCCTCAGAAATACTTTATTGAGCTGATCGGACACGAGGGCATCCAACCATACTCACCCTTGCGGGTTCTTACACAGTTCGGGATGATCCAAGATGTGCCTTTATTGATGATGACAGTGTTATATAAGGATGAGTACAACAGACAGATTCGAATCCCTAAGATAAGAAGGCTCCAAGAAGAGTGGAATGCTCTTGTCACAATGCCGATTGGTCAAAACTCACGGTGCACTCTGGAGTATTATGTGTAGAATAATAAGGAAGACGAGCTAGCCTGACCAAGCAGAGAAGGTATGGCTTGGCTGGAGGACGCAGTGGTTGCTTTGCAAATTTACCATGAGATCCTACCACATTACCTGGTGACTACCTTCATGCACCGTCAAGTGGTCCTAGGATCCATCAATCACATGTTACCACCTGTTGAAGACGATGACCGGGTAATGGAATGCATTTAGATAGAATCAAAGATAGACTAGGAGGGAGATCTGGGAGAGGAGTATGAGTTCAATGATGATGAGGAGGAGGAGTTTGAAGAAGATCCTAAGGAAGATCCGGAGGAAGAACCAGAAGAAGAAAAGGAGATGGGAAATGATTCCGAGGATGGTTACTAGAAATTTGTTGATTTCCCCTTCTATCCCACTTGGTATCCTTGTCCTCAATTTTCTTACTTTCCTAAAGAGTAAGTTGTTTAAGCCCATGCAGTTACTTTATTCGTATTTTTTACTTTATTATTACTCCCCAAAAGAAAGTTGGTTTGTGTCAAGTCGAAACTGGCAGAAACATCGTAAAATCTATGATCAAAGGGAAAGATGTCTGTAACAGAAAACCCGACTGAACATGCTCTGGTCATAGCCGACAGCCCGGGGCGATCAAGAGGGAAGGATGACACAAGGAATGATGAACACGTGGCCAGGATTGCCCAGGAGCTGGAGTCTTTAAGGGAGGATGTATAGCATATCAGGGAACTAGCACATCTAGCCGTGACAATGCTACCTCAACCGCTCCTGGGCAATCCTGGCCACTTTCCTTTCACATCATGCCAAAAAACAACACCCCAACTTCAATCCCCACCACTCAAGTCATACCTCCAGTAACCCCAGCAAACCCACCAAATCCCCTTGTCCACACTCCCTCCGTACCTCAGTACATCCAAACACCACAAACCTGCCTATCACCACAAACGCAACTCACACCCCTACTTGTGTCGGAGTCACTTTTACCACTCACCAGAATCAGCACATACCCGTGGCACACACTGACACCCATGAGCGATATGTTCCTCATGCATATTTCGTTTCTAAACCTACCTTTACAGTGCCTATCAGAGTCAGGGTGCCTTATGAGATTGACCAATACACCGAGATTGAGAGGGAAGCTAGGCGTAAGGAAGAGGAGTAAGTGTCTGAGCAACTGCAAATCTTGAGAAAACAGATGAAGAACTTCCAACTTTCACAGAGTTGCATTTATGTGGTGGAAACCAATACCACTAGCCACTATGCCTGGTTACAGGTTCTTGGATGCTTTGGGTCTGAGAAATATCGAGGACGGATGGGTGAGCCTAGATAAGCTGTTTGATAGATTTGGACATCGCGAAAGCTATAAGTGGTATTCGGGAAAATTTCAATATGATCAAGCAACATGGGAGAGTCTCAAGACTATCACTTTCTCATTGTCACTATTGGGATTATTTGTCTTCCCACAGAGAAGGGGTGAAATCAACATCAACTTATTACCCGTGGTTCTGGCGACCTTCCGTGGCAACCTTCAAGTTACTCTTGTGCCGATGGTGCTAGTTGAGATTCAAAGGGCTCTATCTGCATGTTCATGGGGTTATGATTTCTTTAAGGGTTGTAACTTGCTACTTCAGATCTGGGCCACATAACATTTCTTCCAACGAGAGGCAATCATCGACTAATTTGTGGGTGTCAGCAACATGATCCGCAGCCACAATGAGAGGATGAGATATTAGGTCTCTCTACATGGAAAAGAAGAGTGAAGGGAAATGCTGACTAATCTAGGTGGAGATTGGATCAATTGGAAGCTGTCATGGTTAGATTGGAGGGCAATCTTAAGGACTCCTCAGAAATACTTTATTGAGCTGATCGGACATGAGGGCATCCAACCATACTCACCCTTGCGGGTTCTCAGACAGTTCGGGATGATCCACGATGTGCCTTTATTGATGATGACAGTGTTATATAAGGACGAGTACAACAGACAGATTCGAATCCCTAAGATAAGAAGGCTCCGAGAAGAGTGGAATGCTCTTGTCACAATGCCGATTGGTCAAAACTCACGGTGCACTCTGGAGTATTATGTCTGGAATAATAAGGAAGACGAGCTAGCCTGACCAAGCAGAGAAGGTATGGTTTGGCTGGAGGACGCAGTGGTTGCTTTGCAAATTTACCATGAGATACTACCACATTACCTGGTGACTACCTTCATGCACCGTCAGTGGTCCTAGGATCCATCAATCACATGTTACCACCTGCTGAAGACGATGACCGGGTAATGGAATGCATTTAGATAGAATCAAAGATAGACTAGGAGGGAGATCTGGGAGAGGAGTATGAGTTCAATGATGATGAGGAGGAGGAGTTTGAAGAAGATCCTAAGGAAGATCCGGAGGAAGAACCAGAAGAAGAAAAGGAGATGGGAAATGATTCCGAGGATGGTTACTAGAAATTTGTTGATTTCCCCTTCTTTCCCACTTGGTATCCTTGTCCTCAATTTTCTTACTTTCCTAAAGAGTAAGTTGTTTAAGCCCATGCAGTTACTTTATTCGTATTTTTTACTTTATTATTACTCCACAAAAGAAAGTTGGTTTGTGTCGAGTCGAAACTGGCAGAAACATCGTACAATCTATGATCAAAGGGAAAGATGTCTGCAACAGAAAACCCGACTAAACATGCTCTGGTCATAGCCGATAGCCCGGGGCGATCAAGAGGGAAGGATGACACAAGGAATGATGAACACGTGGCCAGGATTGCCCAGGAGCTGGAGTCTTTAAAGGAGGATGTATAGCATATCAGGAAACTAGTACATCTAGCCGTGACAATGCTACCTCAACCGCTTTCCGTCTTTGGATTCAATTCCTGACGACTTTCCTTTCACATCATGCCAAAAAACAACACCCCAACTTCAGTCCCCACCACTCAAGTCATACCTCTAGTAACCCCAGCAAACCCACCGAATCCCCTTGTCCACACTCCCTTACGTCCAAACACCACAAAACCTGCCTATCACCACTAACGCAACTCACACCTCTACTTGTGTCGAAGTCACTTTTACCACTCACCCAAATCAGCACATACCCGTGGCACGTACTGACACCCATGAGCGATATGTTCCTCATGCATATGCTGTTTCTGAACCTACCTTTACAGTGCCTATCAGAGTCAGGGTGCCTTATAAGATTGACCAATACACCGAGATTGAGAGGGAAGCTAGGCGTAAGGAAGAGGAGTAAGTGACTGAGCAGCTGAAAATCTTGAGAAAACAGATGAAGAACTTCCAAGTATCACAGAGTTGCATATATGTGGCGGAAACCAATACCACTAGCCATATTCCCGGTTACAGGTTCTTGGATGCTTTGGGTCTGAGAAATATCGAGGACGGATGGGTGAGCCTAGATAAGCTGTTTGATAGATTTGGACATCGCGAAAGCTATAAGTGGTATTCGGGAAATTTTCAATATGATCAAGAAACATGGGAGAGTCTCAAGACTATCACTTTCTCATTGTCACTATTGGGATTATTTGTCTTCCCACAGAGAAGGGGTTAAATCAACATCAACTTATTACCCGTGGTTCTGGCGACCTTCCGTGGCAACCTTCNTACCTCCAGTAACCCCAGCAAACCCACCAAATCCCCTTGTCCACACTCCCTCCGTACCTCAGTACATCCAAACACCACAAAACCTGCCTATCACCACAAACGCAACTCACACCCCTACTTGTGTCGGAGTCACTTTTACCACTCACCAGAATCAGCACATACCCGTGGCACACACAGACACCCATGAGCGATATGTTCCTCATGCATATTTCGTTTCTAAACCTACCTTTACAGTGCCTATCAGAGTCAGGGTGCCTTATGAGATTGACCAATACACCGAGATTGAGAGGGAAGCTAGGCGTAAGGAAGAGGAGTAAGTGTCTGAGCAACTGCAAATCTTGAGAAAACAGAGGAAGAACTTCCAACTTTCACAGAGTTGCATTTATGTGGTGGAAACCAATACCACAAGCCACTATGCCTGGTTACAGGTTCTTGGATGCTTTGGGTCTGAGAAATATCGAGGACGGATGGGTGAGCCTAGATATGCCGTTTGATAAATTTGGACATCACGAAAGCTATAAGTGGTATTCGGGAAAATTTCAATATGATCAGGCAACATGGGAGAGTCTGAAGACTATCAGTTTCTCATTGTCACTATTGGGATTATTTGTCTTCCCGCAGAGAAGGGGTGAAATCAACATCAACTTATTACCCGTGGTTCTGGCGACCTTCTGTGGCAACCTTCATGCTACTCTTGTGCCAATGGTGCTACATATTGGGTCTCTCTACATGGAAAAGAAGAGTGCAGGGAAATGCTAACTAATCTAGGTGGAGATTGGATCAATTGGAAGCTGTCATGGTTAGATTGGAGGGCAATATTAAGGACTCCTCAGAAATACTTTATTGAGCTGATCGGACACGAGGGCATCACACCATACTCACCCTTGCGGGTTCTCAGACAGTTCGGGATGATCCACGATGTGCCTTTATTGATGATGACAGCGTTATATAAGGATGAGTACAACAGACAGATTCGAATCCCTAAGATAAAAAGGCTCCAAGAAGAGTGGAATGCTCTTGTCACAATGCCGATTGGTCAAAACTCACGGTGCACTCTGGAGTATTATGTCAGGAATAATAAGGAAGACGAGCTAGCCTGACCAAGCAGAGAAGGTATGGCTTGGCTGGAGGACGCAGTGGTTGCTTTGCAAATTTACCATGAGATCCTACCACATTACCTGGTGACTACCTTCATGTACCGTCAAGTGGTCTTAGGATCCATCAATCACATGTTACCACCTGCTGAAGACGATGACCGGGTAATGGAATACATTTAGGTAGAATCTAAGATAGACTAGGAGGGAGATCTAGGAGAGGAATCTGAGTTCAATGATGATGAGGAGGAGGACTTTGAAGAAGATCCTAAGGAAGATCCGGAGGAAGAACCAGAAGAAGAAAAGGAGATGGGAAATGATTCCGAGGATGGTTACTAGAAGTTTGTTGATTTCCCCTTCTTTCCCACTTGGTATCCTTGTCCCCAATATTCTTACTTTCCTAAGGAGTAAGTTTTTTAAGCCCATGCAGTTATATGAATATCAGAAACAATGATGTAACGTTTGTTCCCACTTATCTCAGTCCAAGAATTATCAATGAAAACAAACTTGCTTCAGATCTAAATGTGTTAACTCTAATTGTTTGTCAAACATCTGCAATTTAGAACTACCTCCAGCAATGAGAGGTCCCACGAATTCTAGGAAAACGTGCTAGTCTAAATACATGAATTAATTTCCCTGTTAAATTTCCTGCTTGTATAAATGAAGAAACTGACTTCTATTTTTTTTTTCGTTTTCTTTATTCGTATTTTGTACTTTATTATTACTCCCCAAAAGAAAGTTGGTTTGTGTCAACTCGAAACTGGCAGAAACATCATACAATCTATGATCAAAGGGAAAGATGTCTGCAACAGAAAACCCGACTGAACATGCTCTGGTCATAGCCGACAGCCCGGGGTGATCAAGAGGGAAGGATGACACAAGGAATGATGAACACGTGGCCAGGATTTCCCAGGAGCTGGAGTCTTTAAGGGAGGATGTATAGCATATCAGGGAACTAGCACATCTAGCCGTGATAATGCTACTTCAACCGCTTTCCTTCTTTGGATTCAATTCCTAACCACTTTCCTTTCACATCATGCCAAAAAATAACACCCCAACTTCAATCCCCACCACTCAAGTCATACCTCCAGTAGCCCCAGCAAACCCACCAAATCCCCCTGTCCACACTCCCTACGTACCTCAGTACATCCAAACACCACAAAACCTGCCTATCACCACTAACGCAACTCACACCCCTACTTGTGTCGGAGTCACTTTTACCACTCACCCAAATCAGCACATACCCGTGGCACACACTGACACCCATGAGCGATAAGTTCCTCATGCATATGTCGTTTCTAAACCTACCTTTACAGTGCCTATCAGAGTCAGGGTGCCTTATGAGATTGACCAATACACCGAGATTGAGAGGGAAGCTCGGCGTAAGGAAGAGGAGTAAGTGTCTGAGCAACTGCAAATCTTGAGAAAATAGATGAAGAACTTCCAACTTTCACAGAGTTGCATTTATGTGGCAGAAACCAATACCACTAGCCACTATGCCCGATTACAGGCTCTTGGATCCTTTGGGTCTGAGAAATATCGAGGACGGATGGGTGAGCCTCGATAAGCTGTTTGATAGATTTGGACATTGCGAAAGCTATAAGTGGTATTCGGGAAAATTTCAATATGATCAAGAAACATGGGAGAGTCTCAAGACTATCACTTGCTCATTGTCAATATCGGGATTATTTGTCTTCCCGCAGAGAAGGGGTGAAAACAACATCAACTTATTACCCGCGGTTCTGGCGACCTTCCGTGGCAACCTTCAAGCTACTCTTGTGCCGATGGTGCTAGCTGAGATTCAAAGGGCTCAGTCTGCATGTTCATGGGGTTATGATTTCTTTAAGGGTTGTTACTTGCTAGTTCAGATCTGGGCCACATAACATTTCTTCCAGCGAGAGGCAATCATCGACTAATTTGTGGGTGTCAGCAACATGATCCGCAGCCACAATGAGAGGATGAGATATTAGGTCTCTCTACATGCAAAAGAAGAGTGCAGGGAAATGCTGACTAATCTAGGTGGAGATTGGGTCAATTGCAAGCTGTCATGGCTAGATTGGAGGGCAATCTTAAGGACTCCTCATAAATACTTCATTGAGCTGATCGGACAGGAGGGCATCCAACCATACTCAACCTTGCGGGTTCTCAGACAGTTCGGGATGATCCAAGATTTGCCTTTATTGATGATGACAGCGTTATATCTGTCTGTTGTACTCACCCTTGCGGGTTCTCAGACAGTTCGGGATGATCCAAGATGTGCCTTTATTGATGATGACAGCGTTATATAAGGATGAGTACAACAGACAAATTCGAATTCCTAAGATAAGAAGTCTCCAAGAAGAGTGGAATGCTCTTGTCACAATGCCGATTGGTCAAAACTCACGGTGTACTCTGGAGTATTATGTCTGGAATAATAAGGAAGACGAGCTAGCCTGACCAAGCAGAGAAGGTATGGCTTGGCTGGAGGACGCAGTGGTTGCTTTGCAAATTTACCATGAGATCCTACCACATTACCTGGTGACTACCTTCATGCACCGTCAAGTGGTCCTAGGATCCATCAATCACATGTTACCACCTGCTGAAGACGATGACCGGGTAGTGGAATGCATTTAGATAGAATCTAAGATAGACTAGGAGGGAGATCTAGGAGAGGAGTCTGAGTTCAATGATGATGATGAGGAGGAGTTTGAAGAAGATCCTAAGGAAGATCCGGAGGAAGAACTAGAATAAGAAAAGGAGATGGGAAATGATTCCGAGGATGGTTACTAGAAGTTTGTTGATTTCCCCTTCTTTCCCACTTTGTATCCTTGTCCCCAATTTTCTTACTTTCCTAAAGAGTATGTTGTTTAAGCCCATGCAGTTATATGAATATCAGAAACAATGATGTAACATTTGTTCCCACTTATCTCAGTCCAAGAATTATCAATGAAAACAAAATTGCTTTGGATCTAAATGTGTTAACTCTAATTGTTTGTCAAACATCTGCAATTTAGACCTACCTCCAGCAATGAGAGGTCCCACGAATTCTAGGAAAACGTGCTAGTCTAAATACATGAATTAATTTCCCTGTGAAATTTCCTGCTTGTATAAATGAAGAAACTGACTTCTATTTTTTTTTCATTTTCTTTATTCGTATTTTTTACTTTATCAAAGGGAAAGATGTCTGCAACAGAAAACCCGACTGAACATGCTCTGGTCATAGCCGACAGCTCGGGGCGATCAAGAGGGAAGGATGACACAAGGAATGATGAACACGTGGCCAGGATTGCCCAGGAGCTGGAGTCTTTAAGGGAGGATGTATAGCATATCAGGGAACTAGCACATCTAGCCGTGACAATGCTACCTCAACCGCTTTCCGTCTTTGGATTCAATTCCTGACCACTTTCCTTTCACATCATGCTGATCCGCTCAAATTACCCCTTTACAATAGTGTAAGCGATCGATGTCAAATATAGTAACCCAACTAGGTTGGGATCGAATCCCACTGGGAATAGGCGTGAAACAAATATCTGATTAAAGCAATACTATAGTTAGTCGTAATTCGATCAAGTAACCAAATAGAGTAAATTAATGTTGAGTACGTAAAGTAAACTAAACTAATAGTTGCAGCACGAAAATATATTGAAAGTAAAGATATGAAGTTGAGATACTAAGGTTGTGTTCCCCCTAATGTAGTAGAATGTATTGATATTAATATTGACTTCCGTTCTTGATATGCAATTGGTTCGTGTTAGCGTGTTATCTAATGTTTCCCAACACTTAAACAACGTATCGTCTTATGATTCTTCCAAATACTAAAGAGTCAAAATTAAGAACACCCAATTATTTGCCAAATTGAATAATACTTATTCCTAAGTAATTTCGTTAAACAAGGGTTAAAGCCTTGAATTATTGTTATTTATCTCTACCAAACTCTATCTCACTTTTCCAAGAGATGATAGCGTAAATTGGCATTCGTTAATGTTTGCAACCACTAACGATTAACTTAAGAACAAGAGACAAATAAATACCAAGTTTCTTCCGAAATTGAAATCAATATCAACCTATCAATAACATTCCATCCATCTAGGGTTCACAACCTTAGCATTAGAATTTAGCTACACATGTTAAAATCTGAAGAACAATTAAACATAAATGAATTCATCTTACAACAATATTGAATTCTCTCTTTTGATCACCCAAAAATATCTCTAACTTCGAAAATAACCAAAAGCGGTATTTTGCACTTTGAATTCTGATCAGTCTCCCTTCACACAACCCTAGAAAGGCTATTTATAGAGGCCCAAAAACCGAGGCGAGCTTAAATAACGTCTGACCACAAGAATGCGGTCCGCAGAGTCGTCATCCTTTGTCGCAGACCTCACCAGAACTTTTCCTTCATGTCACATTTAAGAATGCGGTCCGCAGAATGATTCTGCGATCGCAGAATGCGATCGCGATCCCCCTCTATTTTTCACCTCAAACTCTGTCCGTGTCTGCGATGAAAATGCGATTAGCATTTCCATTCTGCGGTCGCATTTTTGACAGCATTCTTACTTTAACTTTGGCTTGAAGTTTTGTCCGCCTTTGCGATTTAATTTCTAATTATGCGACTCGCATATCTACTTTGCGGTCGCAGAATTGCTTCTTCTGTACTCTTGATCTCTTTTCTTGCCTTTGAACGGCTTTTGAACTGCTTTTCACGCTTGTGGGTTCCTTACATCCATATACTGAAATTACACTAAAACTAAGTAAATATCATGATAATTAACAAGTGGAACAAGCAATTTCTAAACAAATAGTATCAATATGTGCCGAAATTTCCCGGCACATCAACACCCCCAACTTAAGCTCTTGCTGGCCTCAAGCAATTAACACAACGCTACCCTAACTAAAGCTATACCTATCAAATACAAAGCAACATTGAACAAGGACAGTGGTTGTTGATACCATCTTTTACTGTACCCCCTTGAATCATTAAAATGCTTCAAAGAACAAACAGTCAATTAGTGAACTTTTGAGCCTCAACAAAGTAACTAAATGCTACTTTCAGCTGAATCACCTTATGCTTTGACTCCAAGCTCAACTAGCTATCAACCTAGCAGTGTGTGTGCCCTCACCAGAAAGAAAGTCCCGTTCGCACAGTATTTGTCATAGAATAAATCAAGGGACAAAAAGACTAAAACACTCTCTCTCTAAGAATAAAATTTCAAGTGTCACCACCTGCCATGCCATAGGCTTGCCCTTATTTTAATTCATCGCCTATTCATAAGAACACTTTAGTTAAAGATCACATAAGGACTTTATAGGCTTGTAATGTCAGTTTAAGGAAGGGTAGGATGTGAATTTAGATAATAGTGGCTACTTCCTCCTTGAACACTCATTACTCTCTTTCTCCTTCCAGCCGTTTGTTCCTTTTCCTTCAATGGATTTACATTCCTACATTAAACCCCACTCACATACCTCTTTATTTTATTCTCAAGCTTCTGTATACCACTTACATTGACTATTTCTTTCCTTCTTTTGCTTTCACACTTGTGGTATCTATTTTTTTATAATTTTTTTTTTCGAAGCTTCATAGATTGACATGAGCTTTTGAGGTATGGCGTCCCCATTTGATTTCTTGATTTTACCCCTTTCATTATTGATCCCCCATCCCCAACTTAATCTTTTATCAATACTCTCAATGTTCAAGGAGGAATGGGTTCAAACGGAGTCATTTTGATGAATGGATTCAGGTTATAATGTGGAGGCCAACAAAAAGGCTACAAGGCTCAAAATGGGGTACTAGTGATAGTCATAATGCACAGGTCGGCTGAAAGAGGCTATAAAGGTTTTATCACTACTCAAAGAAAGCCTAAGATCACTTCTCTAACTTAGCATACGTATTATAGGCAACGAAGAACCAACCGGGCAAGTTCTAGATAGCAGCAATGAGCACGAGAATTATCGAACAACGCTCACACACACCGGCACATCAACTGTTTGGTTAACATAGTTCACAGCTTTGGAGTGAGCATTTAGTGACTCGGGGCTTTCCTTGTGTCTACAATCACAATTCTAAGTAGCCTTAGAGTTACTGCGCGAGCCTCAATTTCACTAGATTGATTTGTTTCCAGGGTTCTATACTTCACTTATGGTTTCATACTTGTTTGTTCACCTACATACCATCCTGGTCAATGTACTTTATATTCAACAGCCCGGTTCTACTATTTCACCCTTGAAAAAGAACCCGACAAAAGAAAAAACAAGGGGATTTTATTGTTAACTATTTAATTATAACAAATTATAACAACATATATACACAATTCCTAAATCATCACTATCAACATATCGAATGCCACCACAAGTTCACAATTCAGTTTAAATATACAGACCAAATGAAATATAAGGCTACCACCCCCAACTTAATCACATGCATTGTCCCCAATGCAATAAACAAAAAAGTAAAGGACAAAAGGGCTCCCTGGTGGCGCAAATGCGCGAGGAGGATAGCCTAGCTAGCTGCAGGTGCTAGCGGAGAAGAGTGAGTGTGGTTTGAAGCTGGCGGGGGAGCTGCTGAGCTACTACTGCCATCTCCTGCCAAAGGAAATCTCCTTGCGGCCTTGTCTATCAATGAGCGCTCCAGGGCAGCTTCGATGTCTGCCTGCTCCTGTTCCTCTTCTACTGTTGGGAGTGCAATTTCTTTACCTTTATCTTTTGAAACAAGGGCTGCACTTGCATCAAGTTCTGCACTGACTTCCTCGGAGTCTTCCCCTTCAAAGTCCAATGACGCTTCCGATGTCTTGTCATCAGTGGAGTCAATGGGAACTGGAGCAGCAGAAGGCTGAGACACTTTTGCAGCGGTCGGTGGGATGTCCGCCATGAGTGTCGAGAAATCTAGGCCCAAATCGGCCTGGCCGGCACCCTGGTTACCCTCATTGGGGAGGATGGATGAGATATCGAACTCCAGATGTTGCATCTTCTGGAGATCGGTCATTAATGATTTTACATCCTTTTGTAGTTGGGGTAGACCCCTCACGCCACCTTCCATGCTATCAACCCTCGATTCCAGCTTTGACAACCTTTCTCCGAATTCCAATTGTTGTTGTAGCAACGGAGTCAATGCTTGTTTTACCAGCGAAGGCAATGATTTCAAGAGCTGGTCCATTTTAGAGTTAGTATGCTGAACAATTAGATCCATTCTTCAAAATGGCTGGTACGTGTGAGGTGGATGGGCCGGTGGTAGCTGATGGTGCAGGTGCTTCAGTAGCAGTGGGAGATGCAGGATCCTGAGGAGATAGGAGGTTCTGCGCGTCAATTTCCTCTATTGTGGTGGGTGCAGGGGCCGATGCATCGCTGATACGAGTGATATTAATATCTCTCGTAGATTTCTCAAGTCTGTCTTGGTGAGGTAGGAATGGGACATCTACCTCTTGGCAAAGTGTGGTGATCAGACTTGGGAAAGGGAGTGAGGTAGCCTGCTGAATCGCTCTGATGCCAATTTCCTGGAATATGAGGCTTCCCACATCAATCGCAACCCCCTTCATTATGCAGGCGATGAGAAGTGCCTTCTCAATGCTGATTTATGTTTCGTTCCTGGAGGGTACGAGGTGGGAAGTGATGAAGCTGAGCCAATATTTGCCTTCCCGTGTGAGATCCTCTTTGTAAATTTTTCTTCCAGGATTGATCCACGCTGGAACCCCCTTTGCAATAGTGGATGCTATCCATCCACGCTCATGTTCTCTATTGGAGAACTTTGCATCATACTCTGCTGTCTCCGCTACCCAATTAGGGAAGAATAATTCGTTGATATGGTTGCTGTCACAGAACACAGCTCTCCCCCGCACCTGGACAATACCGGTGAAAAGTCTGTTGCGTCTGTGATATGGTGATCGTGATGCTCCATATGACGCATAGAACTCCTGGACCATCGTCTCATTGTACTCCTTCTGGTCCGTGGTGAAGTACTCCCAGTTCCTCCTTTTAATGTTATCCAGGATGTGAGGATAATGTTCTGGGAGTCTATTCAAGCTTAACTTTTTCTCCGGTAGAATTCTCCTTTTTGCAAGCGCCTCCCGAAATAGAGTTCTAGAACCTTCAACTTCAAAACGAAGCTGAAGGTCATCTCCCTTTTTCCTTCGTGCTTCGGCAACTAAATCCACTTCCGGAAAGCAGTCCTCCTCTTCAGACTGGGAGGTGCTTGGTCTAACTGCATCTTTCTTCGCTCTCTTGGCTTGTTCAGGTTGTTGAGTGGCTGAAGGCCTTTTTGCTCTTGCATTCTTCTTAGCCATGTCTGCGTAAATTGTAGATGTTAGTGGCATCATCAATGTTCGAGAAAACAACCAAAACAGGAAAGATAAGCCACGAACTTTAAAATTGCGGTGTGATCTGCGGTCGCATAACAAGGTCTGCGATCGCAGAACCACCGCATTTGTCATCCTTTTTAAAGAAAGTTTCTGAGTATGTATGTGGGGAGTCTGCGGTTCGCAGATTAAGTCTGCGATCGCAGACTTACCACTTCATCATCTCTTGTATTGCCATATGTTCTGGGGATGTATGCGGTGGGTCTGCGGTTCGCAGACCCAGTCTGCGATCGCAGACACTCCGCATAAGTCTTCTTCTTCACGTCGCTAGGGTTTAGTATCTGCGACCTAGATGCGATCCACGTTTTGAATATGTGGATCGCAAAATACTTTACATCCCCAATAATAAGCATCCCAGTGATAAATTGAACCTAAAAAAAAATTTGTTTTCTTCCCACAAAGCTTTGAACTTTGTCATGAATTAAACAAAACTAGGGTTTCAAAACCACAACTTGAAATCTCAGATGAAGTGTACATACCTTGAAGTAGATGATTAGATGAAAGATATGCGAACTCTTTGCCGGATTTGGTATATTCCGATGAAAGGTGCTGGAATCTTTTGCTTTGTTCCCGTCGGAGCTTTTGTTTGATAGTGGTGAAATAGGGTTTTCTTTTTCTTTTCTTTTTTTATATAGTTAGGCTGAAGGGAAAAATAAAAATCTGAGTGACTGAAGGGAACACGTACCTGATCGGTTAGCTTTGAAAATGTGGATTGCATAATGGAATGCGAACCGCATTTGTTAATGAGTCATCGCAATTTTAGCCAAATCAGGAGCAAAATTCTCTGTACCTGTCTGCGAGTGCAATGCGGTTCGCATAGTTGAAATGCGAACCGCAAAAAATGAATACCCTCACCGCATTTTCAACTGAGATTTGAGCCAATTTCTCTGTGGCTGTTTGCGGTTGAAATGCGATTCACAGAGTACAAATGCGATCGCAGATTGATGAACTTCATCGCATTTTGTTGCTTATGTCTTTGCTCATCTTTCTGTCTCACAATGCGACGCAAATGCGGTTCGCATATATGAAATGCGATGGCATTTGTGTTACATTTTTCTCTTCGATAGTATTATACAATTTTAACAACTTCTGCGCATCTTTGTGTTCACCCCTCACACTCCTGTATCTAAAAAAAAATCCTT
>MCJB01023587.1:16081-56603 GCA_002018475.1 Nicotiana obtusifolia
ACCAGAACTTTTCCTTCATGTCACATTTAAGAATGCGGTCCGCAGAATGATTCTGCGATTGCAGAATGTGATCGCGATCCCCCTCTATTTTTCACCTCAAACTCTGTCCGTGTCTGCGATGAAAATGCGATTAGCATTTCCATTCTGCGGTCGCATTTTTGACAGCATTCTTACTTTAACTTTGGCTTGAAGTTTTGTCCGCCTTTGCGATTTAATTTCTAATTATGCGACTCGCATATCTACTTTGCGGTCGCAGAATTGCTTCTTCTGTACTCTTGATCTCTTTTCTTGCCTTTGAACGGCTTTTGAACTGCTTTTCACGCTTGTGGGTTCCTTACATCCATATACTGAAATTACACTAAAACTAAGTAAATATCATGATAATTAACAAGTGGAACAAGCAATTTCTAAACAAATAGTATCAATATGTGCCGAAATTTCCTGGCACATCACATGCCAAAAAACAACACCCCAACTTCAGTCCCCACCACTCAAGTCATACCTCCAGTAACCCCAGCAAACCGACCAAATCCCCCTGTCCACACTCCCTACGTACCTCAGTACGTCCAAACACCACAAAACCTGCCTATCACCACAAACGCAACTCACACCCCTACTTGTGACGGAGTCACTTTTACCACTCACCCAAATTAGCACATACCCGTGGCACATACTGACACCCATGAGCGATATGTTCCTCATGCATATGCCGTTTCTGAACCTACCTTTACAGTGCCTATCAGAGTCAGGGTGCCTTATGAGATTGACCAGTACACCGAGATTGAGAGGGAAGCTAGGCGCAAGGAAGAGGAGTAAGTGTCTGAGCAGCTACAAATCTTGAGAAAACAGATGAAGAACTTCCAACTTTCACAGAGTTGCATTTATGTGGCGGAAACCAATACCACTAGCCACTATGCCCGGTTACAGGTTCTTGGATGCTTTGGGTCTGAGAAATATCAAGGACGGATGGGTGAGCCTAGATATGCCGTTTGATAAATTTGGACATCTCGAAAGCTATAAGTGGTATTCGGGAAAATTTCAATATGATCAAGCAACATGGGAGAGTCTCAAGACTATCACTTTCTCATTGTCACTATTGGGATTATTCGTCTTCCCGCAGAGAAGGGGTGAAATCAACATCAACTTATTACCTGTGGTTCTGGCGACCTTCTGTGGCAACCTTCAAGCTACTCTTGTGCCGATGGTGCTAGCTGAGATTCAAAGGGCTCTGTCTGCATGTTCATGGGGTTATTATTTCTTTAAGTGTTGTAACTTGCTACTTCAGATCTGGGCCACATAACATTTATTCCAGCGAGAGGCAATCATCGACTAGTTTGTGGGTGTCAGCAACATGATCCGCAGCCACAATGAGAGGATGAGATATGGGCCTCTCTACATGGAAAAGAAGAGTGCAGGGAAATGCTAACTAATCTAGGTGGAGATTGGGTCAATTGGAAGCTGTCATGGTTAGATTGGAGGGCAATCTTAAGGACTCCTTAGAAATACTTTATTGAGCTGATCGGACATGAGGGCATCCAACCATACTCACCCTTGCGGGTTCTCAGACAGTTCGGGATGATCCAAGATGTGCCTTTATTGATGATGACAGCGTTATATAAGGATGAGTACAACAGACCGATTCGAATCCCTAAGATAAGAAGGCTCCAAGAAGAGGGGAATGCTCTTGTCACAATGCCGATTGGTCAAAACTCACGGTGCACTCTGGAGTATTATGTATCGAATAATAAGGAAGACGAGCTAGCCTGACCAAGCAGAGAAGGTATGGCTTGGCTGGAGGACGCAGTGGTTGCTTTGCAAATTTACCATGAGATCCTACCACATTACCTGGTGACTACCTTCATGCACCGTCAAGTGGTCCTAGGATCCATCAATCACATGTTACCACCTGCTGAAGACGATGACCGGGTAATGGAATGCATTTAGATAGAATCTGAGATAGACTAGGAGGGAGATCAAGGAGAGGAGTCGGAGTTCAATGATGAGGAGGAGGAGTTTGAAGAAGATCCTAAGGAAGATTCGAAGGAAGAACCAGAAGAAGAAAAGGAGATGGGAAATGATTCCGAGGATGGTCACTAGAAGTTTGTTGATTTCCCCTTCTTTCCCACTTTGTATCCTTGTCCCCAATTTTCTTACTTTCCTAAAGAGTAAGTTGTTTAAGCCCATGCAGTTATATGAATATCAGAAACAATGATGTAACATTTGTTCCCACTTATCTCAGTCCAAGAATTATCAATGAAAACAAACTTGCTTCGGATCTAAATGCGTTAACTCTAATTGTTTCTCAAACATCTGCAATTTAGACCTACCTCCAGCAATGAGAGGTCCCACGAATTCTAGGAAAACGTGCTAGTCTAAATACGTGAATTAATTTCCCTGTGAAATTTCCTGCTTCTATAAATGAAGAAACTGACTTCTATTTTTTTTTTTTTTTGTTTATTCATATTTTTTACTTTATTATTACTCCCCAAAAGAAAGTTGGTTTGTGTCGACTCGAAACTGGCAGAAACATCGTACAATCTATGATCAAAGGGAAAGATGTCTGCAACAGAAAACCCGACTAAACATGCTCTGGTCATAGCCGATAGCCCGGGGCGATCAAGAGGGAAGGATGACACAAGGAATGATGAACACGTGGCCAGGATTGCCCAGGAGCTGGAGTCTTTAAAGGAGGATGTATAGCATATCAGGAAACTAGTACATCTAGCCGTGACAATGCTACCTCAACCGCTTTCCGTCTTTGGATTCAATTCCTGACGACTTTCCTTTCACATCATGCCAAAAAACAACACCCCAACTTCAGTCCCCACCACTCAAGTCATACCTCTAGTAACCCCAGCAAACCCACCGAATCCCCTTGTCCACACTCCCTTACGTCCAAACACCACAAAACCTGCCTATCACCACTAACGCAACTCACACCTCTACTTGTGTCGAAGTCACTTTTACCACTCACCCAAATCAGCACATACCCGTGGCACGTACTGACACCCATGAGCGATATGTTCCTCATGCATATGCTGTTTCTGAACCTACCTTTACAGTGCCTATCAGAGTCAGGGTGCCTTATAAGATTGACCAATACACCGAGATTGAGAGGGAAGCTAGGCGTAAGGAAGAGGAGTAAGTGACTGAGCAGCTGAAAATCTTGAGAAAACAGATGAAGAACTTCCAAGTATCACAGAGTTGCATATATGTGGCGGAAACCAATACCACTAGCCATATTCCCGGTTACAGGTTCTTGGATGCTTTGGGTCTGAGAAATATCGAGGACGGATGGGTGAGCCTAGATAAGCTGTTTGATAGATTTGGACATCGCGAAAGCTATAAGTGGTATTCGGGAAATTTTCAATATGATCAAGAAACATGGGAGAGTCTCAAGACTATCACTTTCTCATTGTCACTATTGGGATTATTTGTCTTCCCACAGAGAAGGGGTTAAATCAACATCAACTTATTACCCGTGGTTCTGGCGACCTTCCGTGGCAACCTTCAAGCTACTCTTGGGCCGATGGAGCTAGCTGAGATTCAAAGGGCTCTGTCTGCATGTTCATGGGGTTATGATTTCTTTAAGGGTTGTAACTAGCCACGTCAGATCTGGGCCACATAACATTTCTTCCAGCGAGAGGCAATCATCGACTAATTTGTGGGTGTCAGCAACATGATCCTTAGCCACAATGAGAGGACGAGATATTGGGTCTCTCTACATGGAAAGAAAAGTGCAGGGAAATGCTGACTAATCTAGGTGGAGATTGGGTCAATTGGAAGCTGTCATGGTTAGATTGGAGGGCAATCTTAAGGACTCCTCAGAAATACTTTATTGAGCTGATCGGACATGAGGGCATCCAACCATACTCACCCTTGCGGGTTCTCAGACAGTTCGGGATGATCCAAGATGTGCCTTTATAGATGATGACAACGTTATATAAGGATGAGTACAACAGACAGATTTGAATCCCTAAGATAAGAAGGCTCCAAGAAGAGTTGAATGCTCTTGTCACAATGCCGATTGGTCAAAACTCGCAGTGCACTCTGGAGTATTATGTCTGGAATAATAAGGAAGACGAGCTAGCCTGACCAAGCAGAGAAGGTATGGCTTGGCTGGAGGACGCAGTGGTTGCTTTGCAAATTTACCATGATATCCTACCACATTACCTGGTGACTACCTTCATGCACCGTCAAGTGGTCCTAGGATCCATCAATCACATGTTACCACCTGCTGAAGACGATGACCGGGTAATGGAATGCATTTAGATAGAATCTAAGATAGACTAGGAGGGAGATCTAGGAGAGGAGTCTGAGTTCAATGATGAGGAGGAGGAGTTTGAAGAAGATCCTAAGGAAGATCCGGAGGAAGAACCAGAAGAAGAAAAGGAGATGGGAAATGATTCCGAGGATGGTTACTAGAAGTTTGTTGATTTCCCCTTCTTTCCGACTTTGTATCCTTGTCCCCAATTTTCTTACTTTTTTAAAGAGTAAATTGTTTAAGCCCATGCAGTTATATGAATATCAGAAACAATGTTGTAACATTTGTTCCCACTTATCTCAGTCCAAGAATTATCAATGAAAACAAACTTGCTTCGGATCTAAATGTGTTAACTCTAATTGTTTTTCAAACATCTGCAATTTAGACCTACCTCCAGCAATGAGAGGTCCCACGAATTCTAGGAAAATGCGCTAGTCTAAATACGTGAATTAATTTCCCTGTGAAATTTCCTGCTTGTATAAATGAAGAAACTGACTTCTATTTTTTTTTTCGTTTTCTTTATTCGTATTTTTTACTTTATTATTACTCCCCAAAAGAAAGTTGGTTTGTGTCGACTCGAAACTGGCAGAAACATCGTACAATCTATGATCAAAAGGAAAGATGTCTGCAACAGAAAACCCGACTGAACATGCTCTGGTCATAGCCGACAGCCCAGGGCGATCAAGAGGGAAGGATGACACAAGGAATGATGAACACGTGGCCAGGATTGCCCATGAGCTGGAGTCTTTAAGGGAGGATGTATAGCATATCAGAGAACTAGCACATCTAGCCGTGACAATGCTACCTCAACCGCTTTCCATCTTTGGATTCAATTCCTGACCACTTTCCTTTCACATCATGCCAAAAAACAACACCCCAACTTCAGTCCCCACCACTCAAGTCATACCTCCAGTAACCCCAGCAAACCCACCAAATCCCCCTGTCCACACTCCCTATGTACCTCAGTACGTCCAAACACCACAAAACCTGCCTATCACCAGTAACGCAACTCACACCCCTACTTGTGTCGGAGTCACTTTTACCACTCACCCAAATCAGCACATACCCGTGGCACATACTGACACCCATGAGCAATATATTCCTTATGCATATGCAGTTTCTGAACCTACCTTTACAGTGCCTATCAGAGTCAGGGTGCCTTATGAGATTGACCAATACACCGAGATTGAGAGGGAAGCTAGGTGTAAGGAAGAGGAGTAAGTGTCTGAGCAGCTGCAAATCTTGAGAAAACAGATGAAGAACTTCCAAGTCGCTCGAGGAAGTGAAGGATTGGACTACGAAGATCTGTGTATCCACCCGGATGTGGATATGCCAGCAGAGTATAAGCCTACCAAGTTTTATATCTTCAACGGGACGGGTGATCCCCACGCACATTTGAAGGCATATTATGACAAGTTAGTCGGAGTGGAAATGAATGAGAAGCTAAGAATGAAGCTTTACATAAGGAGCCTGAAATAATAAGCATTTACATGGTACACTCGACAAGATCCACGAAACTAGAGAACCTTGATAGATACTGCGGAAGATTTCATGAATTATTTTTGATTCAACATAGAGATCACTCCTGATAGGTTCGCACTAGTGATACTGCAGAAAAAGTCATCCGAGTCATTCGAGGAATATGCACATCGGTGGAGTTCAGAAGTCGCCAGGGCACGACCTATGCTGGACGACAGTGAATTAACCAAGTATTTCATCAGGGACCAGGAAAGGGATATACTTTGAAATATATATGGGAATGATGGGACAGAAATTCCTCGAGCTGGTCAAGATGGGAGATTTCTTAGAAGAAGGTATAAAATCTGGTAAAGTACAATCCATAGCAGCACTACAAGCAGCTAGCAAGGCAATCCAATCAGGGTCAATCGGTAGCGGAAAGAACGAAAAAGATGAAGTTTTAACAGTCGTCCCTTACTATCAACCCAACAAACATCACAGAAATACTTTCTATTCCCTTAACAAACATTCACACTCATCCGCTTATGCTCTTGTCCATAATACCCATCCATATTACACAAACCAACCTCAATACAACCCCCCTCAATCCCATAACAACCCGAACCCACAACGACCATATGCTCATGTCCAAACCACTACCCACCAAAATTGACCCACTTATGCATCAGGCCCTAGTCCCAATTTTTAGGAAGGGGTCCTAGAAATTATACCCTGATTGCTGAGCCTCTGGCCCAATTGTTCGAGAGATTGATAAGAGCAGGATTGATACATCCAGTACAAGGAAGGGTTCCTGAGTATCCCTCTGAGTATTTTGATGCAAATAAAAGGTGCGTGTACTATTCCAACATGCCTGGGCATTATATTGAAGATAGTTTTAAGGTGAAAGGTGAGATTGAAACACTTATTAAGATTCTGGTGACGGTTCAGACTTATCAGCGACAACCTGCCATTGCTACAGGGGATTAAGAAAGTCGGGAATACAAAACTGTCCCTTAGACATACCAGGAAAAGGCGAAGGCCAAGTTGACAGACTCTACAGCAGCCTAGAGTTGACTAGGTCAGGGAGATGCTATGCTCCTGAAGATGCAAATTGAGGGAATTTGGGAAGAGAGCAGTCTTAAAAAAGGAACACAACAGACCCAGAAGCCGCAGAGTTCTGGAAGAGAATGTCAACCAAAGAATACTCTGTGGAGGAGCAGCCGAAGAAAAGTCCGGTGCAATTATCAATCATGGACATGCTAATGAGTTTCGATAACCATTAGGACGCCCTGATGAAAGTACTAAGTGGGGTATGTGTTCCAAGAAACACCACCAGTGATGCGCTGGCAGCAACAATTAGGAAAAATGGTCAAAGCAAATATGATCACTTTCAGAAGAGACGAACTCCCTGTTGAAGGCGTAAGTCATGAAAACGCCCTTCATATCACTGTCAAATGTGGGGACAAAGTGGTGTCTCGAGTGCCTGTCGATGGAGTGTCAGGACTCAATATTTGTCCGCTCTCTACTCTACGGGAGTTAGGAATCCATTTTAGGGAAGTCAAGGAAAGCCACGTGAGGGCAAGGGATTTTGATGGTTCTAGAAGGATGTTATTAGAGAAATTTATTTGGCCTTGCAGATCGGGCCAATTTAATTTCCCATATTATTTCAAGTAATGAATATTATCTCTTTTCATACAGCTTGCTGTAGGAAGGCCCAAGATACACATGGCAGTGGCTCCACTCTTCACTAATGCATGAAATTTGAGTGGGGATATTAGGAGATCGTGGTCCATGGCGAATGGGGCCAATCATCTTATTTGGAGCATGTTGTCCCATTTATTGAAGGGCTATAAATCATGCAGACCACCGATATAGAAGAACCTGGGAAAAACTTGGGTATGCAGTAGCCGTATAGATCCAATATGGCTATGAGGGAGTATGATGAAATATGGGTAATGTAAAGCCCCGTAAACTTTTACCTAGAACAAGGGGTTTCGTGGTGCCGGGGTAGGCTAATATGTTTAAGGATGGCATTGTACAGTGTGTCGGGGAGTTGGAAGAATAATTCTACAGAACATGTCATTTTTGCGGTCAACTATGCGATCGTAGAGTCACTTCGCGGACCGCAGATCAGCCGCATAATGCAACAGAACTAGGGCCGAATTTTTAAGGATATTTTGCGGTCAACTATGCGACCACATAATCATTTCGCTGGCCGCACAATTCATCGCAGATTCAGCATGAAGTATTTCGGAGGGGGACTTTTACGGTGTGTTATGTGACCGCATAACTGGTTTGCGGAGAAGCCTAGTTTTGGATTGTGATTTTTGCGGTCCCTTATACGGACCGCATACCTGTTATGCCCTCCACTTTGCGACCATAGAGTTAAGTTCGGAGGGTCCATTTTTCTATTTTTATAACCTGATCCTATTTTAATAAATAGACTTAAGGGATGGTTTTTGAAGGGGAATTCTGATTTTAAGAGAGAGGGGAGGAACTAGAGAGAGAAGAGGGGCTCCAACAGCTTCCACTTTAATTCCTTGCTTAAGCCTTGGAGAATTCAGAAGGAAAGCTTGCAAAATTGTCTACTAAAGAGGTAAGATTCTAGCCCTATCTTCCTATTTCGTATTTGGGCTGAAGATATGTAATGGGAAAAATGGTTTTGAGAATAAAAGTTGGTTACGCATGCATGTGCCAATGAAGATTGTAGGGAGGTTGTGGAACATATATTTGTGACTTATTGAAGTGGGGATTGCTTTTGGGCTGAAGGAACATCACCGTAGGACCCTATAGTTGAATATGCACACCTATTGTTTGATGAAATGCTTAAATGAGCTAAACCCGCGAATATCTCCCTAATTATGGTTTGATTTTTTCGTCTATCTGATAGATTGAAGTTGCTAGGATTTCAAAAATATTGTAGTAACTAAAGAAAAGCTCAAGCGAGGTATGATGGCTAAACTTCTCCCTTAGAATCGAATCCTGCGGTGTTCTCGTAAGTTTCAAGTATAATGGGTCGAGCCCTTACTTCTCATGTTCTGAGTTATTCCTTAAAATTTTGACTATTTCGAATAAGCTTATGATGAAAGATATATGGTAAACATGTGTGCCAAATTCTCCTATCATATTGTGTTCTCCTTTGGGGATGTATTCAAACGTGACCAATGTGTCGGAATATTATGATTTCAATCATGTTTCAATTGCAACTTATTATGCTAAATTGTGAAAGAAAACTCAATGTGCTTAAGACTCTTATTGCTCACATGTGTACTTAAAGTATTGATTTGAAATGCCTTGTTGTTGATAATCTATGATGAAGTCTGGAAGTGAAAGGAGGGTGTATGAAATATGAAGTACGGCCGACATGCCAAGAACGAAATTACACTTGTGGCCACTAGTGCCAATAAAATTAAAAGACGCGTGAAAGATTATGAAATGAACTGTAACTCCTTTTTATAATAAATATTTTGGGAGTATCGTTTAATCACCGAGGGAGGGAAGGTTGAAATTACCTAACCCAAAAACTACACGTGCCGGTATAGGAGTGATTGAGGGGTAAATCTCCGTATTGATATGTTGAGAAATTCCCCTTAAATGGGATTAGATTTATGTGGTGATATTGTTTACCCTTAATTGGGATGAGATGATTGCTAGCAGAAAGTGATTTCGATCCACACGGCATTGTGTTGACACGGCTTAGCCGATCGGGTTGAGATTGGACGCCATGCCGCGCACATGGTGGTGTTGTGATTGGATGTCTCGGGGTGAGATGGCTTAGCCGATAGGGCCAAGATCGGACTCTGTGCTAATAACATGGTGGTATATTGGTACTAAAGATCTCCCAACATGGAAATAGTATAATTTACATGAATTTTATCTTTCTCTTAACTTGACACTTTAATGCTGTTTGAGGCTCTCATTGATTCCATGTTTCTTTCCCATTTACTGTCACTCGTTCTATTGAGATGGTGTTTAGTCCTACAAACTAGTACTATTCCATATGTAGTAACATCACTTTTTCCGGGGGCGCTGCATCTTTAATGGATGCAGGTGATTCCACAGCTGGCGGCATTGATCAGTGATAGCAGTACACCCTCTCCTCAGCTGACTTGGTGAGCCGTACTTCCTATCGGGTCCTGCATCTTTCGTTCTTTATGTATAATGTTTTGAGGTATAGCCGGGGCCTTATAGCCGGCACTATCATAGTACTCTTTTGTATCCGTTAGAGGCTCCGTAGACATAGTGTAGGTTGTATATTGGTGTTGGGGAAGTCAAACTAGAAATGTTGTATTTGTAACACATGTTCCACTTCAAACTCTGAATGTGTAATGTATTTTTGCAATTATAAATGAAGTAACTAATGGTAATGAAATTGTGTTTTTAGACTGCACCAATTCCTACTCCCACTGAGGGTGCAGCTATTCCACCTCCAGTAATACTCCGGTTACACCTCCAGCCCTAGTTTCCAGTCCTGGTGTTGCTGATGGGGACCTTAGGGGAGCCATACAGATGTTAGCTTAGATAGTGGCTTCTCAAGCCTAGAGATCAAATGTTGCACCTACTTCTTCCAGTCAGCCAGGGGATTCTGCTAGTTCTAGGGTGAACATGTTTCTTTAGTTGGACCCTCCAGTGTTCTGCTCTTTTGATCCTAAAGAGGATCCCTAAGACTTTATTGATGAGATGCACAAGACTCTCCGAGTTATGCGTGCTACTGGGATGAAGGTAGTGGAGTTAGCCTCCTATCACCTAAAAGAGGTGGCCTATTCTTGGTTTGAGATGTGGGAGTAGTCCCGTGAGGAGGGGAGCCCTCCAGCAAGGTGGAGTGAATTTGCTGACGCCTTCATTGACCATTTCTTATCTACTGAGACTATGGCGGCCCGTGCCGCTGATTTTAAGAGCCCGAAGCAAGGTAGGATGAGTTTGTGGGAGTACAATATGAGATTCGCGCGCCTGTCCAAGTATGTTATTTATATGTTGCCCACTATGGAGGCAAGAGTGTGCCGGTTTGTGCAGGGCCTCAACCCCTTGGTTATCAATGTGGCCGCTACAGTTGCCTTGAATAGAATGGAGCGAGAGGGTAGTAATAAGGCCCGATCCATGGGCAACCTTAGTGATTCTTCCGGTGGTGGTGGTGGTGGTAGGTCATAATTCAGGGGAGGGTCGTTAGGGCCATCCTACTCCTTTGCTTAGTCTTCGATCCGTGCACAGCCAGTAGCAATGGAGCCGTTTCAGGCCCGGTCAGAGTGACAGGGGATCCTACCAACAGGGTCAGCCTAGAAGAAGATTCAAGCAGCACATGCCCTAGGTTTGGGAAGATGCATTTTGGGGCCTTCTTCATGGACCTGCCCATATGCTACGGGTACGATATCAGGGGTCACATTAAGAGGGATTGTCATTTGTCCCGCCAGAGTGTGGGAAGGGGTACGACATAGCCACCTAGTTCTGTAGCTACTTCATCTGTTGCACCTCCTCCATCTCGAGGAATTCCAGCACCCCCAGGGCGTGGCGCAGCTAGGAGTGGTGCACAGAGTTCTGGAGGACCCTGCCGTTTCTGTGCTACGAGGGGTCGCCAAAGTTCAGAGGATTCTCCAGATGTTGTCACAAGTATACTGACTGTCAATCTCATGATTTATATGCTCTTATTGATCCCGGTTCCACTTTGTCATATGTCACTCCCTATGTTGCTATGGAATTTGCGATAGAACCGGAACAACTTCATGAGCCATTCTCTGTATCTAATCCGATTGGCGAGTCTATTATGGGCGCGCGGGTTAATAGGGATTGTGTTGTCACGGTGCATTGTTGGGACACCATGGCCGATCTCATTAAATTAGGAATGGTCGATTTTAATGTAATAATAGGGATGGACTGGCTTTATTCATGTTTTGCCAAGCATGATTGCTGAACCAGGACTATTAGGTTTGAATTCCCAGATGAGCCAAGTATTGAATGGAAGGAGGATGATGTAGTGCCGAAGGGTAGGTTTATTTCCTACCTTAAGGCCACGAAGATGATTAAAAAGGGGTGTATTTACCATTTGGTCCAAGTTACGGACACTGATGTTGACGCACCTACACTTGAGTCCGTGCATGTTGTGAATGAATTTCTAGAGGTCATTCCTGATGGGCTACCCGGGATCCCACCAGACAGGGAGATTGATTTTGGGATTGACATGATGCCAGGCACACAGCCTATATTTATTCAACCCTATAGTATGGCACCGTCGGAATTGAAGAAACTAAAGGAAAAATTGATAGATTTATTAGAGAAGGGTTTATTTGGCCGAGTGTGTCGCCTTGGGGCACACCGGTTCTCTTCGTAAAAAAGAAAGATGAGTCACTAAGAATGTGTATTGACTATTGGCAGCTCAACAAGGTCACAATCAAGAATAAGTAACCACTACCAATGATGGATCACTTGTTCAATCAAATGCAGGGTGCTAAGTATTTCTCCATGATGTACCTAAGATCAGGGTATCACCAATTAAAGATCAGGGTGTAGGTAATTCCAAAAACAACTTTCAGGACCCGATATATGCACTTCAAATTTCTGGTAATGTCTTTTGGGCTAATGAATGCCCCGACAGCTTTCATGGATCTTATGAGTCGAGTCTTCAAGCTTTTTCTCGACTCCTTTGTGATAGTATTCACTGACGACATTCTTGTATATTCCCGAAGTCAGGAGGACCATGCCGATCATCTCAGGGCAGTTTGCAAACTTTATATCAGCACAAGCTATATGCAAATTTTCGAAGTGTGAAATTTTGGTTGGAATCTATCACATTCATGGGTCATGTCGTCTCCAGTGAAGGAATCAAGGTTGATCCTCAGAAGATCGTAGCCGTGAATAATTGGCCTAGACCTACAACTCCAACAAAGATTCGCAGTTTCTTGGGCTTAGCTGGGTTACAAGATATTCGTGGAGGGGTTCTCTACTCTTGCCTCTCTATTGACTAAATTGAAGCAGAAGGCGTTTAAATTCCAATGGTCAGACGCTTTTGAAAAGAGTTTTCAAGAGTTAAAATCAAGATTGACTACGGCATTGGTGTTGACCTTACCAGAGGGTACAAATGGGTTTTTGGTTTATTGTGATGCTTCAAGGATATGACTTGGGTGTGTGTTGGTTCAACATGCAAGGCGATCGCTTATGTTTCTAGGCAACTCAAGAATTATGAGAAGAACTATCCAACACATGATTTACAGCTTGCGGCGATGGTCTTTCATTGAAGATTAGGCGTCATTATTTGTATATGGTCCATGTAGATATACTCACGGACAATAAGAGCCTTCAATATATTTTCAAGTAGAAGGAATTGAATCTGAGGTAGTGAAGATGGTTTGAGTTACTCAAGGACTACGACATCGATATCTTATATCATCCGGGAAAGGCTAATATCGTGACGGATGCTCTTAGCCGAAAATACATGGGTAGTTTGGCTCACTTGGAGGCACATCAAAGGCCGTTGGCCAAGGAAGTTCAGCGGTTGGGTAGTTTGGGAGTTCTTCTTGCTGACTCTAATGAAGGAGGGGTGGTTGTGCAAAATAGGGATGAATCATCACTTGTTGTGGAAGTCAAGGAGAAGAAATACGACAATCCATTGTTGGTACAGTTGACGAAGGGGATTCATAAGCATGAGACTATGGCTTTTTCTCTTGGCATGGATGATGGTACACTAAGTTACCAAGGGCGATTATGTGTTCCAAACATAGATGGTCTCCGGAAAAGAATCATGACCGATGCTCACCATTCCAGGTATTCCGTGCACCCAGGCTCTACAAAGATGTACCATGATCTTAAGGAAGTCTACTAGTGGAATGATATGAAGAGGAATGTAGCGGACTTTGTGGAAAGATGTCCAAATTGTCAACAAGTAAAGGATGAACATCAAAGTCTAGGTGGGTTGGCACAGAACATAGAAATTCCGATGTGGAAATGGGAGCCTGTGGATATTCAGACTTTGTACCATCATCCATGCCATGTTCCACTTTAAACTATGAATGTGTAATGTATTCTGGGAATTATAAATGAAGTAACTAATGGTAATGAAATTCTGTTGTTCCCATGATCTTCTTATTTTCTAATTAATGGAAATGCACCCTCACTTTATTCATGGGTAGGTTCATGTAGAAGGCATTGAATAGGCTTTCTTGACTGGGTATCTCCGTTGAACGCTGATCGTGCTCCCCGAGGTTGGGGCGTGACAGATACAGACCAGGAACAGGGTTGGGAGCCAGATCGGACGGGATCACAGAGCCAATTGAACCAAATTGGCAGAACGGAAGGGTCGACATAGGATATCAGCCTCCGGTAGGGAAAGCTTATACCGGTAGCTCGGGGAAAAATGTTTTTGTGCTAGAGCATGTTTCAGGTACGGGCTAGAGTTCAGCACCCGAAGATGATATCATCGATGGAATGGGAAGGCTGTTTGTGAATATGATTGAAGAATGCTGTGAGGGGACTAACATCAAGACACCGACCATCAGGGATACCAAACCAAGGGAAGAGCTGCGGAATTGGACCACCAGTCCATCTTTGGTTCACCGGGAGTCTTGGTAGAGTGGAACTGTAAACGTTTTCCTTTTGAAAGGCGCATAGTCAATTGAGGCCTGCACCATGTCTGTACCTTTTTGTCATTTGCCTTTTTTGAACCCTTAGATGTTCCTCTTTTGATGAAATAAAAAGAATTGCTTTCTTAAAATATTACATGTTTATTTACTGTTTCATTTATACTTAGTTTTTATTTTCAGCAATAAAAATGATTAAAACCCGCATTTCGCAATTGTGACATGTAACGAAACCGTCTAGCAAAACGACCCAGATTCGGAGGAGTATGACGAGAGTATGATGCTAGACAATCTCCCACAAGAGATCTAACAGCTGGAGAATCAAAAAATGCCCAACTTCGAAGAACCGAAGTGGTCAACCTCGAAAGTGAAGAAGACGTGAAATAAACCAGAATCAGCATTCATCTAGAAGTCGAGCAGAAGGAAAAACTAGTTGAGCTCCTCCGACAATACATTGATGTTTTTGCATGGTCGTATGATAACGTGCCAGGATTAAGTACCGACATTGTCTCGCATTGACTACCCATCGATCCTGCTAGACTGCCGATCAAACAAAAACCTAGAAAATTCAAGCCTGATTTGAGTTTGAGGATAAATGAGGAAGTGACCAAGCAGATAGAGGCGAATGTGGTAAAGGTCACCAATTAGCCCAGCTGGTTAACAAATATCGTCCTAGTACCCATGAAAGACGGGAAGATCAGGATATGAGTGGATTATCGAGATCTCAACAAAGCTAGTCCAAAGGACAACTTCCCTCTACCAAATATCCACATCCTCATCGACAACTCCGTGAAACATGAACTGCAATCGTTCGTGGATTGTTTTGCCGGATACCACAAGATCTTGATGCACGAAGAAGATGCAGAAAAGACAGCATTCACCACACCTTGGGGAGTTTACTGCTATAGAGTCATGTCGTTCGATCTCAAGAACGCCAGTGCCACCTACATGAGGGCCATGACGACCCTTTTACACGACATGATTCATAAGGAGATCGAAGTATATGTGGATGACATCATTATCAGGTCTCGAAAGAGTTCATAGCAGTTGGACGATTTGAGGAAATTTTTCGAGCACTTGCAAAGGCACTGTTTGAAATTAAATATGGAAAAATGCGCATTCAGAGTCCCTGCTGGAAAATTGTTGGGCTTCATCGTAAGAAGGAATGGGATAAAATGGGACCCATAAAAAATCAAGGGCATTCAGGAATTTCCACCGCCCAAGAGTAAGAAAGATGTGATGAGTTTCCTGTGTAGACAAAATTACATTTGTCTTTTCGTAGCCCAGTTCACGATAATCTGTGAACCCATTTTCAAGCTGTTAAAAAAGGATGCTGCCACAAAATTGACAGAAGCGTTCTAGAAAACCTTTGATAGAATCAAGGAATATTTGTCAAATCCAGCATAGACTTTGATAGAACGCACTTGCCGTGCTCTGACTTGAATCTCCCAGAAACTAAGGCATACATGTCAGCATACACTACGCATCTGATATCTCGGCTCGATCCTCTCAAGTATATCTTCCAAAAGTCGATGCCTACGGAAAAGCTAACTAAATGTCAAATTCTCCTCAGCAAATTTGACATTGTGCACATAACTTAGAAGACTATCAAGGGGCAAGCTTTGGCCGACCACCTCACAGAGATCCCGGTGGACAGGGATTACGAACCACTCACTACGTATTTTCCCGATGAAGAGGTATTAATTGCTGGGGAAGATATTGTAGAGTCATACCCTAGATAAAGAATGTTTTTCGATGGAGCAACAAACATCAAAGGAATCAAAATTGGGGCAGTCCTAATTTTAGAATCTGGACAGCACTATCCAGCATCGACAGAGATAAGATTCCCGTGTACCAATAATATTTGCTGAATACAAAGCGTGCATCCTTGGGATCAGATGGCAGTCGACATGAATGTCAAAGAACTTTTGGTCATAGGGGATTCTTGTCTATTGATACACGAAGTCCAAGGGAAACGATCCACCAAAAATGTCAAGATTCTTCCGTACCTGCACTAGGTAAAGAGCTATGTAAGAGGTTCAGAAAGATTGAGTTCAAGCATGTCCCCAGGATTCAGAACGAGTTCATCGATGCCCTTGTGACCCTATCATCCACGATTCAACATTAAAACAAGAACCACATTGACCCATCGAGGTAGAGATCAGGGATGAACATGCCTATTGCTTCCATGTAGATGAAGAGCCGGATGGTAAACCATGGTATCACGACATCAGGGAATTCATCGCAACTAGAGAGTACTCAGAGAATGCTATTAATAGTCAGAAGCGAGCCCTCAGAAGGTTGGCAAATCACTTTTTCCTCAATGGGGAAGTCCTATGCAGGAGGTTCCTAGACTTACGTTCGTTGAGATGTGTGGATGTTGCCAAAGGAACCAGGTTATTGGAAGAAATACATGCAGGAACGTGTGGACCCCACATGAACGGGTTCATGTTACCCAAGAAGATCTTGAGAGCTGGGTACTTTTGGATGAATATTGAAAGCGATAGTATCTGCTACATACAAAAGTGTCACCCATGCCAGCTTCACAGGGATTTCATCCGTTTTCTGCCGAATGAGATGAATGTGATGGGTTCACGCTGGCTGTTCACCGCTTGGGGAATGGACATGATTGGACCAATAGAGCTCGCCGTGTCAAATGCGCACCACCTCATCTTGGTAGCTATCGACTACTTCACTAAATGGGTCAAAGCATCTACCTACTAGGCTATCACAAAGAAGGTAGTGGTAGATTTCGTTCAAAATAACATCGTCTACAGATTTAGAATACCTGAGTCTATCATAACTAACAATGCCTCTAACCTTAATAGCGACCTCATGAGAAAATTTACGAGAATTTCAGAATCGTCCAAGGCAAGTCCACAGCCTATAGACCACAAATGAATGGGGTAGTCCATGCAGCCAACAAGAATATCAAGAGGTTCTGCGAATGATAGTAGACAATCCCAGGCAATGGCACGAGAAACTATCTTTCGCCTTACTAGGTTATCGGACCACGATGAGAACATCCATTGGTGCAACGTTGTACATGTTAGTATACGACACTGAAGCTGTGATACCCGCAGAGGTTGATATACCATATTTAAGGGTCATTCAAGAGGCTAAGTTAGACGATGCATAATGGATATGGGTCAGACAAGAGCAACTCATGCTCGTCGACAGGAAGAGAATGGATGCAGAATGCTATAGTTAGCTATATCAGAACAGGATGGCTTATGCATTTAAGAAAATAGTGAATCCTCGCCCGTTCATACCGGGGCAGTTGGTCCTAAAGAAAATCTTTTCCCACTAGGAGGAAGCCAAAGGAAAGTTTGCACCAAATTGGCATGGTCCTTACATGGTTCACCGAGTGTTGTCGGGCGGAGCTCTAATCTTGGGATAAATGGATGGAAGAATCAACACGAAGCCCATTAAACTCAAATGCAATCAAGAGATGCTATGTATGAAGAGAAACAGTGTTGGGTTTTGCTGTAACAGAACTGCGTTCAACTTGACTTCCCACTGAGGGATATATAGGCAACCCACGTAGGTTTCGATTTCTCAACCTCCTTTCTTTTGTAATAGAAAATCCAAACATCATTATTGTATGTTGCTTTAGAAATACGCGGCTTGATTTCCTCATAAAGGAATACGTAGGCAATCCTCATCGGATTATGACGTCTTTTGTAATTGAACTACGTCTTGGCCTGATTCCATTTGGATACATAGGCAGTCTGAGCAAGACTCGACCATTTAATTCTTAATCCCATCATTTTTCATCTATTGTAATTGAACAAGGTCTTGACCTAATTCCATTTGGATACGTAAGCTGCCTGAGTCAGGCTCGATCATCGTCATAATATTTTTTATCATCATCCACAAACTATGTTCGGACCTGATTTCGTTCTGGATACAGAGGCAACCTGAAAGGGTGCGGTGACAACCTTAGGGAAAACCTTTGTAATGCATTAGTTCAAATTAGGACATAGTCACAACGGCAAAAAACTGCATTGCCAAGCATCACGAAGAATCGACATCAGCGGGATAGAGTTTTCACGAGAAGACGCTCGTGTGTGGAGTACTTTTCGTAGCATGTCATAATCCGGAATGTTCCACTTGTCTTAAGACAAAGCTTTTCAAAATTGCTTTTCTAAAATATAGTAATTTATTCCACCTACTACACTTCGCGGCATAGCCATATCAAAGGCCGGGGAAAACCAACACTGTGGTCTACATAAACCAACTTCCCTGCTCCAACTAACAATTTTTCTTTGAGTGCAGGGTCAATAGGAAGCAAGGAAATGCTGAGACCACTTATCCCCCTTTACTCCATTACTTGAATTTTTCTGGTACAACTAAAGCTAATCCTTGAATCCTTTGCAGGTACCTCGGATTTAGACCGTTGATGCGGAAAAAATACATTGTACATAGCAAACCGCATGCTCAACCAATCGGATGCACATTGTACAAAATGAATCGCTGGCTTAACCCATTTAAGTCATGTACATAGCAAACTGCCTGCTCAACCAATCAGAGCACCTTGTACAAAACGAATCGCTGGTTGCACCCATCGAAGTCCTATACATAGCAAACCGCCTACTCAACCAATCGGAGCACCGTGTACAAAATGAGTTGTCTGCTTCACCAATTGAAGTCCTATATATATTCGTCAGCTTAATCGATTGAAGCACCTTTACAAATCAAACGTCGACTTTGCCAATTGATGGCTTATATATAGCAAACTATTCATCGCGCCAACAAAACAATCCGCACCGCCGCTCCGTTGCAACGGAAGCCAGAATAGACAGACGCAAACCTCGTCACCAACATTTTGGCAATCGATGGCTGCAACTTAGCTTCGCAGTTAAGAGTATCTCTTGGGCATGCTATTTTTTTTTTCCTTTCGCATACCTTGAATGTTTTTAACGTTTTGCTCATGCAGCTTTAGGCATGATTACATTTAAGTCAATCACTCCCAAGCGGGCAAAGCTCTGTCAACAAGCGGAAGCACACTAAAAAAAACCAAGCTCTCCCAACAAGCGGAGACATTTTCTCAGTGAAAAGCTCTCCCAACAAGCGGAGACACACTCTACAAGTCAAGTTCTCTCGACAAGCGGAGATACTTTTCAAATAATGGCTCGCCGGAAGCAAGTCATCATTATTCCTGCATCACTCACATCACATCATAATATATTCTGCATTACGGTATATGGGTATGTGTGTATTTCATTTTTGCACGAACAAATATCACAATGCGAAACTCTTTCTAAGAAGCAAACAAAACTACAGCGCTATAAGGGACAACTAACTCATTCGCGGGCCAAGGATCCAAGTTCAGGCACAAAACAACCAGTGGAACTCCAAATCTTTTAATCCTTCAAATCAAGCCACAAAATTCAAGCTATCATGAGTGCCTAATCCTCAGTCTCACCATATCGTCATAATACGATACTGGGGTGTAAGGCTCCGTAAAAATTTTCCAAGAACTCAAGATTTATGGTTTAGAGGTTGGCTAATGTGTAAGGCCCCGTGAATTTCTATTGCTAATTCGAGCAATTTCAAGTTTAGGAATACAATTTAATTTAGACCGAAACCACATGAGAAGTTACTGGAGTGGATAAAGTTATTTGGATACTTGGGGATAATTATTTTATTAATCTTTGAGTGTTGTAATAATGGGGAACACTTGGGTGTCAATTTCAAACCAATAAAACTAAATAAAATATAGTGAACTATCTCCCCATTGCGCAGCTATAACACAATAGGGAAGCAGAAATTTTAGCAAACCAGTGAGCTAAAGCTTATAGCACAACTATAGCACCATGGAATAATAATGTACCTGGACCTATTAATACATGAGTAGGGAGAGAGAAAAATAAATAGGCTTCAAGATGTGGGCTTTTCCCTCCATCACCCATCCGGCCAAGGCTTCCTATACACACTTAACGTGAGTTTTTAAGTATGTTTTTATGATGATTTCACTTCTCAGTGACTAGTAACAACAAGATTTTGTATTGGATTCCATAGGATTTCTTCAAAATCTGAAGAACACTCCAATGTTGTCTTTCACGATTTGGTCTACAAGAAATAATCTTTCACCCTTAAACCTACATGCATGGATTGTTGGTGAATGTATAAGCAAGAAATAAGTACTAGCACTTATATGATGGTGATTGGAAGCCATAAGTGCTTAACCTAGATCATTGGGTGTTGTATAGATTTTTTTTATGAGTTAATTAGTAAAATTTGGTGGATGTGAGTCCATTGATGATTATAATGGTGCTAAAGAAGGCAATTAGTGGGAAAAGGATGTTGTAGTATATCTTGTTGGTTTGAAGGAGGGATTGTTGGATGAAGAAACACCATTACTAGAGGAAGTAGAATGCTACGCACTCTAGGTGCTTGATAAACTCCTTAATAAGCTGAAACCATGAATTTCTTCCTAATTATTTTTCAATTTTGTCATATCGTTAGTTGATTGGAATTGCTAGAAGTATTGGGATGTTGTGGTAATCTAAAAGAAGCTCAAGTAAGGTATGTTGGCTAAACTCCCTCAATAGAATCGGATACCACGATCTCACCGTGAACTCCAAGTATGGTTGCCCAAAGGGCCAATTCTTATCATGTTAGATTCGCTAAAACACATGATTGATCATATGCTGATATGCTCAAGTCTTATCTCAATTTCTATCCTTATTCTCTCTTACAAATGCGCTTCTCATGATGTTGATGTAACGAATGTCTATGACTCCAATTTATGTTTCAAAGGAAATGGGTATAGCTTCCTTGTAAATGTTTCCAATATATCATAAGCTCTTATGTCCTTATGTGTAAAGGCTATGGTGTTCCTAAATATTTTAAATGTCCTTAATGTTCTATGGTCACCCATGGCAAGTAAAAAAGAGTGATAGTATGGACATGAACATGGCTGCTTGCCAAAAATTATGAGAATTTTGAGGCATTGTATGTTCTAATGGTTTCAATCATAGTGTGTGTGCTTATAAAATAATTAATGCAAAGGACATTGATGTTAAGTCCCTAAGAATCATGAACTTAGCTAATGACCTTAAGATGAGAAGCGAGTACATAACAAGATGAAAGAGAGATATCCTACGCTAGATAACGATGAACCTTATGGAAAAGAAATTGGTCCACGCGCCTTTGAAATCTACTTATTGATCCACCATACATGTGCTAATGCAATAAGCTGTGTTTCTCCATGATCAGCATGAACATGAAGTATGTCAATGATCCAAAAACTTACGACCTTAAAAGCAATGCTAGTCGTGTCGCTTTGAGTTTATATATGGTCATGTGCATAATGATGCCATATGAATCCTATGGACGGTCTATGAAATGTATAGGTGTATAGCATAGGTGATCCCTATGGACGGTCTATGAAACACATAGGTTTATAGTTTAGAATAATCCTATGGACGGTCTATAATGCATAGGTGTATAGTATAGGTGATCCCTATGGACGGTCTATGAAACGCATGTGTGTATATTATCAATGAATCCTATGGATAGTCTGTGAAACACATATGTGCATAGTAAGCGAGGGTTGTGGACGGTCTGGTGAGACGCATAGCCAGCACGAGCAACAGGTGCCATTTTTATTGTCCTTGGTTGGTATATAGTGTACGCTTATGTTGTACAGGTTGTATCCCATATCATGGCTTATGTGGCTCACTTGATTTCGATCATATAGCTTGTTTCATAACTTATTTATGTTTTTCCTTAACCTCTCTGTGAGCTACCCTATTTTTTTATATTGTTTTGTTTACTCTACATACTAGTAATATTGCACATGTACTAACGTCCCTTTTGTCGGGGGCACTACATCATTAATGGACGCAGGTGGTTCCACAACAAGCGGCATCGATCAATAATAGCAGTACACCCCCTTCTTAGCTGACTTGGTGAGCCCCACTTCATATCGGGGTCGCACGTCTTTTGCTTCATGTTTACAATATCTTGAGGTATAGTCGAGGTCTTATTGCCGGCACAATCATATCACTCCTTCTATTAACTAGAGGCTCCGTAGACATAGTGTGGGTTGTATTTTGATTTGAGTAAGTCAAACTTGAAATGTTGTACTTGTAACACATGTTTTAACTTCTAAAACCACGAATGTGTAATATATTTTGGAAAATCGTGAATGAATTTACTAAAGGTAATGAAATTGGAGTTGTTCATGTAATCTTCTCTTTGTCTAATGAATGGAATACATATTCACATTATCCATGGGTAAGGTCGGGTAGAAGGCATCAAGTAGGCTTGCTTGACTGGGGTATCTCAATTGAGCGCCGGTCGCTCTCCCTAAAATCGGAGCGTGACAAGCTTGGTATCAGAGCCTAAGGTTTTAAAGTGTCTTAGGATGTCTCGGAGCCGTTCCTAGTAGAGTCCTTCTTATTGGTGTGTTGTCGACCACATCTATCACTAGGAGGCAACTTAGGAATTTAACCCTTCTTTGATGATTGTAGATCATGTGATAGAGCTGATTGTAAGACTATTCCTCCTTTAACTTGTGCATTGTTCTAATTTTCAGCATATGGAGCATAAAAAGAACGCAAGAACTGTCCAAGGGGTCAATGCCACCTTAGGAGTGGTAGTTAATTCTATACCTGACAATGTGGGTGAAAACCTGAGGGGTGAAGATATTCCCCCAACCGCAACACTGCCTGATTCTACTACTCTAGCTCATAATGCACCAATCCCTACACCTACTAAGGGTACAACGATTCCTCCTCCAACTGATATTCCAGTCCCACCTCCAACCACAGCTTCCGATCCCAGTGTTGCTGATGGGGACCTTAACGGAGCCATACAGATGTTGGCTCAGTTCGTGGCTTCCTAGTCCTAGAGATTGAATGTTGCACCTACTTCTTCCAGCCAGCAAGAGGATTCCGCTAGTTCCAGAGTGAATATGTTTCTTCAGTGGGATCCTCCAGTGTTCAAAGGTATTAATCCTAAGGAGGACCCCCAAGACTTCATTGATGAGATGCACAAGACTCTCTGAGTTACACGCACTACTGAGATAGAAGAAGTGGAGTTGGCTTCCTACCGCCTGAAAAAGGTTGCATATTCCTGGTTTGAGCTATGAGAGGACTCCTGTAAGGAGAGGAGCTCTCTGGCAGGGTGGAGTGAGTTTGCCCATGCCTTCATTGATCATTTCTTGCCTGCCGAGACTCAGGCAGCCTGTGCCACCGCATTTGAGAGCCTGAAACAAGGTAGCATAAGTGGCATTATCACATGAGATTCGCACGCCTGTCCAAGTATGATTTATACATGTTGCCAACTATGGAGGATAGAGTGCACCGGTTTGTATAGGGCCTCAGCCTCTTGGTTATTAATGAGGCCGCTACTGCTGCCTTGAATCCTGATATTAATTATGTGGCGTTCGCTCAAGCTACGGAGGATCGAAAGTTAAAAAGAAAGACAGAGCAGAATAACAACAAGAAGGTCCGATCCTTGGCTAATTTAAATGTCTCATATAGTGTCATCCGGACCCATGCAACCAGTTGTTTAGTCTTCTGGTAGAGCACTACTATCCGGGCCCGGTCAGCAACGGTGGGGCCATAATATGCCAAACCAATGCATTGAAGGTCCGTAGGTCTAGTCGAGCAGGAACTATCAGCTGCAGCAGAGGCCCCTATGTCCTAAGTGTAGGAGGAGTCATTTGAGGGTGTGCCAACGTGGAACTAATGAATATTTCGGGTGCAGAGTCCAGGGTCATCAGCTAAAGCACTGCCCTAACCACCAAAGAACAACAAGTAAGTCCCTCAACCTCTTCCACCTTGTTTTATGATGTGTTTGAATGAGTATGACCATATTCCTTGTATGTTTGATCATGGGATGATACTTCTTTAAATGTTTGAACCTCCAACCACAAAAATCTTAACTCATATTGGAATGACGAGGTGAGATGGCAATAGGAATTGGGAGGGGGAAGTCACAGGTGCTAACCCAAGGTTATAACGCGATTTAGGTGATTATAAAGGATGTTTAAGGGGTTATACATATAAGAGAAAGATGGGGGTGAAGGTGTATGCCCTTGGTCACTCTATATCGTATGTACATAAGTTTTCATATGTAAGGAAACTCATGTCGCTTTTAGTTATGTTCAAGATATCATTTTCAATATTCAAGTGTGAACAGATGAGATCAGGATTTTTCACGAATGTTGCATGAGGCTGAAGAGTGATGGTAGAAATTTGAAGATCATGTGTCTCTTTAAAGTAGAGGTTTAGGAAGGGCAAGATAAGTTGTATAGCGCTCATAATGACGTACTCTAGTATGTCGAACACGACTAGGTCAAGAAGTGGCTATAGGAATGCGTTTTGAGGAGCATATGGCCAATGAAGGTCGTGGTTACCATGTATTGGGTTGTTGTCACACAGTGTGGTGCCTTGTATGGCAGGAGATGTAAATCCCTCATGGTATGGTATAAAGTTGGTGTAGCAGAGTTGATAGGGGCTAGAACTCGTTCACTACACAATGGAGAAAGACAAGATTATCGCGGGATTGTTGTGTTTTAAAAGAATGTTAGGAGTTTACATCCTATGAATTATGTTCAAACTTGTACAGTGTATGCAAATGCCCCATTTTGGTGATACAATGCCTACAATGTCATGGTTGGTGTTTTTTTCATGTCAATGGTGCAATGTAGTGTTATCTATATGTTGTTAGGATTGATTTCTGGGATTCTCTAGCATGTGGATAGGCCCAATTACAGGGGAAACTTTGCCGAAATTTCTAAAAATTTTGGGAGTTAGCCAAAATTTGGGGGATTGAGATGTGTGAAAGAAGAGATGAGTTATGTTGGGTGTTTTAGGCGGACACTACTCCTCATTCGAGGATGAATGATCCTAAGCGAGCGAGGATGTAAGGCCCAAGAAAATGTTTCCAAGAACTCAAGGTTTATGGTGGCGAGGTTGGCTAATGTGTAAGGCCCCGTGAATTTCTATAGCTAATATGAGCAATTTCGACATTAGGAATACAATTGAATTAGACCCGAACCACATGAGAAGTTACTGGAGTGGATAAAATTATTTGGATACTTGGAGATAATTATTTTATTAATCTTTGAGTGTTGTAGTAATGGGGAACACTTGGATGTTAATTTCATAGCAATAAAACTAAAAAAAATACAGTGAACTATCTCCCCATAGCGCAACTATAGCATTGGAGGGAAGCATAAATTTTAGCAAACCAGTGAGCTAAAGCCTTATAGCATAGCTATAGCACCAGTGAAAAAATACTGTACCTGGACCTATTAATACATGAGCAGGGAGAGAGAAAAATAAAAGGGTTTCAAGACTAGGGCTTTTCTCTCCATCACCCATCCGGCCAAGGCTTCCAATACACACTTAAGATGAGTTGTTAAATGTATTTTTACGATGATTTCACTTCTCAATCACTAGTTACAATAAGGTTTTGTATTGGATTCCATAGGATTTCTTCAAAATCTCAAGAACACCCCAAAAATTATGTTTCAATATTTGGTCTGCAAAAGGTAATCTTTCACCCTCAAACCTACATGCATGGGTTGCTAGTAAATATATGAGCATGAAATAAGTACTAGCGCTTATGTGAAGGTGATTTGAATCCATGAGTGCTTAACCTTAGATCATTGGGTGTTGCAGAGATTTTTTTATGAGTTAATTAGTAAAATTTTGTGGATGTGAGTCCATTGATGAATATAATGGTGCTAAAGAAGGCAATTAGTGGACAAAGGATGTTGTAGTATCTCTTTTTGGTGGGAACGAGGGATTGTTGGATTAAGAAATACCATTACTAGAGGTTGTAGAATACTATGCACTCTAGGTGCTTGATAAAATGCCTTAATGAGCTGAAACCATGAATTTCATCCTCATTATTGTTCAATTTTGTCATATTGTTATTTGATTGGAATTGCTAGAAGTATTGGGACGTTATGGTAATCTAATGGAAGCTCAAGCAAGGTATGTTGGCTAAACTCCCTCTATAGAGTCGGATTCCATGATCTCACTGTGAACTCCAAGTACGGTTGCCCAAAGTGCCAATTCTTATCATGTTATATTGTCTCAAACACATGATTGATCATATGCCGATATGCTCATGTCTTGTCTCAATTTCTATCCTTATTCTCTCTTACAAATGCACTTCTCGTGATTTTGATGTAACGAATGTCTACGACTCCAATTTATGTTTCAAAGGAAATGGGTAGAGCATCTTTGTAATGTTTCCAATGTGTCATAATCCCTTATGTCCTCATGTGTAGAGATGTTCCTAAATGTATTAAATGTCCTTAATGTTCTATGATCACCCATGGAAAATAAAAGGGAGTGATGTTATGATCATGAAATGTGGCTGCTTGCCAAAAAATGAAAATTTTGAAGCATTGTATCTTCCAATGGTCCCAATCGTAATGCGTGTGCTTCTAAAATAATGAATACAAAGGAATTTGATGTTACGTCCCCACGAATCATGAACTTATCCAATGAACTCAAGATGACAAGCGAGCACATAACGAGATGAAAGAGAGATGTCCTACGCCAGATAATGATGAACCTTATGGAAAAGAAATTGGTCCATGAGCCATTGAAATCTACTCATTGATCCACCATACATGCGCTAATGCAATAAGCTGTGTTTCTCCATGATCAGCATGAACATGAAGTATATCAATGATCTAAAAACTTACGACCTTTAAAGCAATGTTAGTCATGTCGTTTTGAGTTTATATATGGTCATATGCATAATGATGCGTTATGAATCCTATGGACGGTCTATGAAACGCATAGGTGTATAGTATAGGTGATCCTTATGGATGGTCTATAAAACGCATAGGTGTATACTATAGATGAATCCTATGGATGGTCTGTGAAACGCATAGGTGCATGATAAGAGAGAGATGTGGACGGTCTAGTGAGGCGCATAGCCAGCATAAACAACTGGTGACGTTTTCGTTGTCCTTGGTTGGTACATAGTGTACATTTATGTTATACGGGTTGTATCCCATATCATGGCTTAGGTGGCTCACTTGCTTACAATCATATAATTTGTTTCATAGCTTCTTCATTTGTTTCCTTTACCTCTGCGTGAGCTACCCCATTTTTTTTATATTGTGTTGTTTGCTCTACATACTAGTACTATTCCTCATGTATTAATGTCTTTTTTGGTTCCACAGCAGGCGGCATCTATCTGTTATAGCATTACATCCCTTCTCAGCTGTTTTGGTGAGCCCCACTTCATACTAGGGTCGTGCGTCTTTTGCTTCATGTGTATAATGTCTTGAGGTATAGCCGGGGCCTTCTCGCTAGAGGCTCCACAGACATAGTGTGGGTTGTATTTTTTATTTGGGTAAGTCAAACTTGAAATATTGTACTTGTAACACATGTTTTAACTTCTAAAACTACAAAATGTGTAATATATTCTTGAAAATCATAAATGAAGTTACTAATGATAATGAAATTGGTGTTTTTCATGTAATCTTCTCATTGTCTAATTAATGGAATACTTCTTCACTTTATTCATGGGTAAGGTCGGCTAGAAGGCATTGAGTAGGTTTGCTTGACTGGGGTATCTCAGTTGAGCGCCGGTCACGCTCCCCAACGTCGGGGCGTGAGATGGAGAAATTCCTGTGAGTATCGCTTCCTCAAAATCTTCAATCCAGAACTACATGAGGCTTGATCCTCGTTAAGCATGAGGTATGTAAGTAATTCAAAGCTAAAATTCGGCCTTATTCCCTAAATTTCCTTCTAGGAATTGTTTAATACTTGCAATTCATAGTCATCGTGCCACTCCTGCAATGCATGCCTAAAGTCGGGACAAAATTGACTTTGGTTCAATTTCTTCGCCTGAAAACTCCTTCATCGTCGTCAAAGAGGGGTAGCTGTTGATGACCAATTTTGAACCTCCCTTTTAGAACTAATTTATTAGAACTTAATAATTTACAATGAATGTTTTGAAAGTAGTTTCTATCAATAAATACCTGTTTTATAAAAATTAATTAAATATTAGTTTTAAAACTAATAACCTAGTACTAGCATTATGTAGTTACAAATATACTTACTACTTTTAATATCATTAGAACAATTTGTAAAATGCACCACCTACGCTTTATAATTAATTTAATGAATTATTACTCAAATTCTGATCAATTATATTATTATGTTCAAAATTATTGTTATAATTTAGAGAAAAAACTATTTTATAAATAATTAATTATAATAATTACTAGTATATTTGATGATTATAATTTCTACTCATTTTATTGAAAATAATTAAGTTAGGGGATGAAAAGGCAAAAAGGCTGCAGTTGCAAATCCCTAATTAAACACAAGATGAACATCTTTTAAATTCATTTTGGCCTACATGACAAGCCTAATCCAAAAAACACCCACTCCAAACGACCCTCTAATCCACTGTGGCGATCCGCGTCCCTCTCCCTAAACCAATCAGTGCTTGCCACAACACTCGTCTCCCTCACTCACAAAGAAAGTACAATGGATCAGGACCGTTGATCAATCTCATTAACTATCCGTGTTTAATCTCCATTTCCTTATTATTCTTTAATCTTATTAATATTTAATCTCAACCGTCTGATCATAGAGATCCAACGGTCGTCGATTTTAGCATTTTATTAAATCCTTATCTCCCTAAAAATTGGGGTCATTGATCAAATGATCCAATGGCCCAAATCCAATCTCGCGTTTTTAATCCCAAGGGAACCCCTAACCCTAAATCTTTTCATCAAAAACCGGCCGCCTTTTCTTTCTCATTCCTCCTTTGTTCTATCTAGCTTGCTACTACGTCAATCTTCAAAATCTTGCACAAATTCGTGCATGGTCACAAATCTCGCCCCAAATCATGCCTTTTGTCTTCCCCAGTAGCGAACCTCGCAAATACTTCCTCGTATCATCACTTAATTTAAAAACGCCTAAAATCTGGAACCCTTGCTTAAGGATGCAACTTCAAATTGTTTGAATCCTCTTATGCTCAATCAAATCAGGGCATGCATGGAGCTTCTTCAGAGACTCATCATGAGAGTTCTATACCTTGAGGTCAAACGCAGTAACCTCTGGGTTTTAGGATTTGTCCGATGTTCCTTACCTTCAACAATCGATTCCTCCTCTGAGGTAAACTTCTTCATCATTTTTCCCTCAGTTTTCTGTCTGATTTCACCCTTCTTGCTATCATCATCCGTCTTCTTCATCTTCCTCTATCAATTTGAATATGCTAAAACCCTAATGGCTCGATGGCCACTATAAATAGAGTCTTCAATGCTCTCACCTAACACAACAAGATATACCTACCAACTACACTTATCATCTGATAATTTTGATAGTTGTTTGGGAAATCTCGATAAAAGGTCTATGTTCTTGATCAATATCTGCTTATCCTTTCTTTCCAATTCTGAGTATGATACTGATAGAGCTTGAGCTCTTGGTTTTCAAAAATGGCTAATTTGAACACTCGTTTGGTTTAATGCCCTCAAAACGGTCAGCAAAACCTCTACCTTATTCTTCTTTTACTAGTTCAAATTCTTGAATATGAACTACTTTACTACTTTTGCTAAATGATGTTATGAAATAATGTGTTCATGTTTTTAACAGTTTTGTATGCGTATGAGTGTCAAGTAGATTCTGCTATCATGAACTTTCTTAAGTTGCTCAAATCAGAATTATATGTTGAATTTGATATGCATCCGATGACTCATGTCTACTGTTAGCTTTGAGAGTGACTAAAGAGCTTCTTAACATTCCTAATACCTTGTTTCAGGACTCTTTAATGATTCCATTTACACTATTCTGACAGTTATGTTAATTTGCTTTGAATGTTACTTTGTGGTTCACTTAATGGTCCAAATTTAAACAAAGTATGAATCATTTTAATGAGAACCAATTTGCTACCTTAGTTTAGAAATACTAGATCATGACCTTTGAACGTGTTTTTATCTCTTTAATATGCCTCTATCATCATGTTAATCACTTTATTAAACTCATGACTATTTATATAAACCCAAGCTAGTTGGATCTTTGTATCACTTTTGTGTATGTTCTGAGAATACCTTACACTTAGTTCAAGCCATGAAGTAAGGATGAGATGTATTGGCACATTTGTTTAGCTAAAATCATATTGTTAAGTTCCATTTTACCTGAGACCCTATCCCAGACATGCTTAACATGTTTCCCAAATGTAATGTTAACCTTTCTTGGAGCTCATAACATGATATTATTAGTGTCCTTTGTGTATGTTCTTGTAATCCTGCACTAATTTTTTTATCTTCAGTGCCTCTGTTTGTCCTTTATGACCACACACATGCCTGCATTGCCTTTGAAACCTCGCTAACTCTCTTAAATGAATCAAACTACTATGTGAACTATAAAGGAACCTCTTGTGGCTACTGTTTGGATATAACAACATGCTTTATTTTCAATTGGATTAGTGTGAAGCTAAAACTCTCAGTAAGAAGTGATAATGTCATTGATTTTATTATTAAGCAAGACTGATAGCAAAGGAATCTATTAGTACTCTTAAAAGTCCTAAGTGAAGTTGTGAATCTATGACGCTGTTAGTACTCTTAGAAGTCCTGATTATAATTTGGTATCTCTAATAGTGCCAGTGGAAGCTCTAATTAGGGTTACTACTTTGAACCTCTGTTAATACTCTTTGAATGCGCTAATTGAAGTAATCAGCATGTGCCTTCTAATTAAGGTTATTGATCTGTATCTCTATTTGAAATTGCTGACCTATATCTGTATTGGCACTCTTTAGAGAACATTAGCTATAGTGATTAACCAGTAGTGCTATTAACAATCCTCAAGAGTCTTAATTGTGGTTGTCAATCTGCCCTCTCCTAACCCCCCCATAGAAGTTAACTGAAGTTGTTGGTCTATATCTTTGTGAATACTTTTTTAGGAGATTCAATTGGGACTGTTAACCTATGTGTGAGCAAGACTTAAGTTTAAAACAATCTTCGATTGGTCCAATTGAAGGCTGTTAAGGCATATGTGTTTGTGTTCATAATTGTTGCAGAGTTGGGATATATGTTTTTCCGATTCTTAAGATATATAATCTTAGATATTTTAATTCTTTAACAGTAATATGATAATATTCCTACCTTTATGTGTGTTTGAAGCTAATTTTTTTGAACCTTCTTAGCATGTTACTCAGCTTTGAAATATGGTTATAACAATATGAACAGGCTGTCTTGTGGTACTCTATATATGTGCTTATATGGTGTGGCATCACTGTGGTGCTGGGATTCATATTGAAAGTGCCTCATTGGCACTTAATCCTGTGGGGAAGAATGAGTGTGAGTGGTTAGGGGTATTTAGGAGTAGAGTTTAGCTCTTGGTTGTGCTACTCTCCCTGGCTTCCAACGAGAGCCTTGGCCTTGAATGAAACTCTACCCTTAGCCTCTAATCTATTGACATTCATTACTCCTTTTAGTCTTAGTTTTTAATGACAACAAAAGGTCTTCAAAGTGACTCACTTCGCCATAGGTGACCCCACATTAGTATAAACTTTCGTAATTCAAATTACTATCGGTTTGTTATATTTTGTTTAAATCTTTTACCTATATATTTCATGTACGATTGTATGTATAGAGTATTATATCTAATGACTTTCTCTCTTTCTTTTTGAACATGTACAACAATTGGGCCTGCTGCGTTCTCAAAAGAACTCACGCCCAAATCTGTACATGCGTAGTTGGGAGTCTGAAGCCCATTGCTGTCAGTTCCTGTTATTTGCTAGGCCTACCTCTTTCATGACCAAACCAGAGTCCTTTCTTACTCCTCGCTGCTTTATTAAATTCTTTTATTCATATTTCATTAAATGTATGTGACACTACACTTATCATATATGATTAAAATGTTTTACTTCATCCTTTGAATTATGTAAGTAATTTAGGCAAGCCCTAAAGAACATAGGATTAAAAGCAACCATAGGATTAATAGTAATTATTTTTACATTGCTCATATCATTAATCCCTTATGCCTTACTAACAATTCATGAAAGTTTTAGAAGCCAAAAATAGCTTAGCAAAGGATGACAATATATCTTTTCAAAACCAAAAAATGTAATCCGAAACTAGTCTTCTAAAAGGAAATCGAACCTTTCAAAACAAAATGTCGCCGCTAAACGAAAGATTTTCAAACGATTACCTCAAGTGTAAGAACAGAGATTTTCAAAGCCCAGATACATCTTTGGCTCACTTTCATACAACATCTTTATTTTATTAGAATTACATAAAACAACCATATTATTAAGATGCAAAGTGTTTTATAATTTAGCCTCTTTTACATGTAAACCATCATGCATGTATTTTAAACTCTTTAAATTATATATGCAACTATTATCTTCAAAGACTCTTTTCATAAACTCATATTCTCTTAAAACTACACATCCTCTTTTCAAGATAAGTCCTAATTTAGATATGTATAGTAAGCCATTCCCCTTTACCACTAATTAAGTAGGATACAAACAATTAGTCCTAAATTTACTCTAAATCTTATGGAGCTACCTCAGGTAGATTTTAAGGGGTGCCTAACACCTTCCCCTTAGAAGAACAAGACCCTTTACCCAAAATCATGCCTGTTAGCAGACCAATAAAGAATATGACTTTAGTAATTAAATAGATACCCTAGAATACCTTTAAATATTAGGTGGCGACTCTCTTTCATCAACGATAGAGAAACCACAAGTTGAATCTTGTTTTGACTAGTGCAAAATAGGGTGCAACAATAATGAATGCAACATCGCGAACCTTTCGACCCACATAACTCTTCTATCTAGATTGGGCTGTACGAAGCTGATCTTGGATCATTTGACCTTCTTCAAGGCATCTCGAACCAAATCTGAGCCTAATAACTTAGCCTCTCCCGGCTCAAACCACCCAACTGGAGAACGACAACGTCTCCCATATAAGGCCTCATAAGGAGCAATCTGAATACTCCATTGGTAGCGATTGTTGCAAGCAAACTCCGCAAGCGGCACGAACTGATCCCAAGAACCCCTGAAATCCATCACACATGCACGAAGCATATATTCTAATATCTGAATCGTGTCGGACTGTCCGTCCGTCTGGGGTGAGATGATGTACTCAACTAAACCCGTGTGCCTAGCTCACGCTGTACATCTCTCCAAAAATGTAATGTGAATTGCGTACCCCAGTTAGAGATGATAGATACCGGCATGCAATGAAGTTGGACAATCTCGCGATATAAACTTGAGCTAGCTACTCTGAAGAATAGGTATTCACTACCGGAATGAAATGAGCCAACTTGGTCAATCTGTCCACAATCCCTCATACCGCATCAAACGTCATCTGAGTCTGTGGGAGCCCGACAACAAAGTCCATGGTGAGACGCTCCTATTTTCACTCGGGAATCTCAAGTCGTTGAAGCAAATCGCCCGACCTCTGATGCTCATACTTCACCTGCTGACAATTTAGGCACCAAGATATATACCCTACTATGTCTTTCTTCATCCTCCTCCACCAATAGTGCTGCCTCAAATCCTGATACATCTTAGTGGCACCCGGATGAATGGAGTACCGTGAACCGTGGGCCTCCTGAAGAATCAACTCACGCAAACCATCCACAATGGGCACACATAAAGGCCTTAAATCCACAACACACCGTCATATCCAATAGTAACCTCCTTGTCATCGTGTGTTGAACCTTTTCCTTAAGAACAAATAATTGAGCGTCGTCATACTGATGCTCTCTGATGCGATCATATAGAGAAGACCGAGATACAACGCAAGTAAGAACTTGACCGGGCTCCTAAACATCCAATCCAAAAAACTGATTTGCTAAGGCCTAAACATCGCATATTAATAGGCTCTCTGCTGCCGGTAGATATGCTAAACTATCCAAATTCTCCGCCTTTCGACTCAAGGAATCGACCACCACATTGGCCTTTCTAGGATGATGTAGAATGGTGATATCAGAGTCCTTAAGAAACTATAACCACCTCCGCTGTCGCAAGTTGAGATCTTTCTGTCTGAATAGATGCTATAGACTCCGGTGGTTAGTGAAGACCTCACAGGGGACACCGTACAAATAATGCCGCCAGATCTTTAATGCATGAACAATGGCTGCTAACTCTAAGTCATGGACCAGATAATTCTTCTCATTGGTCTTCAACTGCCGAGACACGTAATCACCCCACCGTCTTGAACCAACACCACGCCAAGGCTAACACCTGACACATCACAATACACAGTATAAAACCCCAAACTCGTAGGCAACACCAACACTGGGCTTGTAGTCAAAGAACTCTTGTGCTTTTGAAAGCTCGCCTCACGCTCCTCAGACCATCTGAATGGAGCACTCTTCTGGGTTAATCTGGTCATAGGTGCAATAACAGATGAGAAGCCCTCTACGAAATAATGGTAACACCCGGCCAAACCAAGAAAACTCCGGATCTCAGTAGCTGAGGAAGGTTTGGGCCAACTCTGCATCACTTCAATCTTCTTCATCTACCTTGATCCCCTCAGTCAACACCACATGACCCAAAAACGCCATCGAATCATGCCAGAATTCACATTTTGGGAATTTTGCATACAACATTTCTCTCAAGGTCTGAAGCATGATCCTTAGGTACTGCTCGTGATCTTCCCGACTGCGGGTACACCAATATATCATCAATAAACACAATGATGAATGAATCAAGATAAAGTTGGAACACTCTATTCATCAAGTGCATAAATTCTATAGGGGCATTGGTTAGTACAAATGACATCACAAGGAACTCGTAGTGACCACACCGAGTCCTAAAGGTAGTCTTCAGAATTTCTGGATCCTGAATCTTCAGCTGATGATAACCTGATGGCAAATTAATCTTTGAGAACATTCTGGCACCCTGTAGAGGATCAAATAAGTCATCAATGCGTGGCAATATATACTTGTTCTTCACCGTAACCTTGATCAACTGTCGGTGATCAATACACATGCGCATAGAACCGTCCTTATTTTTCACAAACAAGGTCAGAGCACCCCATGGCGATACACTAGGCCGAATGAAGCCCTTATCGAAGCACTCTTGCAACTGCTCCTTTAACTCCTTCAGCTCTACTAGGGCCATACGATATGGTGGAATAGAAATGGACAAAGTGCCCGACAACAAGTCAATACCAAAATCGATATCCCTATCAGGCAGCACGCCCAGAAGATCTGCTGGAAATACATCTGGAAAGTCTCTCACTACCAGAACCGACTCAACTATAAGAGTATCGGCACTGACATCTCTTACAAAAGCTAGATAAGCATCAAAACCCTTCTCAACCATCCGTTGAGCCTTTAGAAATGATACAACCATGTTAGGAACATAATCTAATGCATCCCTCCACTCAAACCGTGGCAAATCTGGCATTGCCAACTTTACTGTCTTGCCGTGACAATCTAGAATAGCATGACAGAGTGACAACCAGTCCATGCCTAAGATAACATAAAAGTCTACCATACTAAGTAAAAACAGATCAACTTTGGTCTCAAAACCACCAATAACAACTAAACACGACCAATACACACAATCCACAATAATAGAATCTTCCACAAGCGTGGACACATAAATAGGAGAACTCAAATAATCACGAGGTATATCCAAATACTGAGCAAAGTAAGATGACACATGTGAATAAGTGGATCCCGGTTCAAATAAAACTGATGCATCTCTATGGAAAACCGGAACCATACTTGTAATGACTGCGTCTGAAGCAACTACCTCTGTCCTACTCGAAAAAGCATAGAATCTTGCTTGGCCTCCCCCTCTATGGTGACTTCTACCCGTCCGTCCCCCACCTCTAGCTGGCTGTGCAGGTGGAGCGGGAGCTGGGGTAATAATCATGGCCTGTGAAGTATGTGGACCTAACTGAATCGTGGAGCCTGAGTGGCTTATGGAGGTGCATCCCTCTTGAGTCTAGGGCAATCTTTAACCATATGACGGGTATCACCACACTCAAAGTAAGCTCTCGGTGGGCATGGCTGCTGGGAGTAGCTCGGGCCTGGTCAGTTGGACTGACCGCTGAAGGCACCCCGTGTAGGAGGTGCACTAAAAAGTGGCTGAGCAAAGTATGCAACCTGAGATCTCAGAATACCCAGAGCACCACTAGAAGTTAGAAGCGCTGAGTGAACTGGATAGCTCACATAGCCTCTTCCATGACGGGCTATAGCTGTAGCGTGGCCTCCACTAAATCCTCTACTACCTCGAGGCCTCTTGGCCTGCCTGTCCTCTCTCACGGCCTCGCATAACCTCCAACCTCCATGCAATCTCTACCACCTGCTGATATTGGTTTTTGTCTCCAGCTCTCGAGCCATGCTAAACCTAATACTATAGTTGAGCCCCTCAATAAATCGACGGACTCGCTCTATGACTGTAGAAACCATGGCAGGTGTATATCTGGACAAGCCACTGCATCGGACAACATACTCTGACACTATCATAGTACCCTGGCATAGCTGCTCAAACTTTGCGAAGCATGCATGTCTGAGGATCTGAGGAAACTCTCTCAAGAACAACTCTGAAAACTGAGTCCATGTAAGTGAAGCTACATCGGCTGGGCTACCCTCCAGGGTTATTCACAGGTTTGAGTGAGATACATTACATATGATTTTAAGCAACGAGCGAAAGCAGCTATTCCAGCCTTCACGCCAAGCAAGACCGCCCTTGTCCCTTTCCTTTCTCCATTCCGCCTCCTTCTTTGCTTTGTTCCAATAGAGTCTAAGGCATGCTCTTTTCAGGGTTGAAGGAAGAAGTAAGCGCAGCTATTGGACTTCTTTGTGGTATGGCAGCAGTAGCAAAGAAAGAAGCTGCTCACTCTACTTTACCGAGAAAGGGGCGACTATCATACGGAAATGAAACTAGTAAAGTAAGATGCCGGAACTCGGCAATGTGAATTCCTACGACTCCTCTAACTCTCAGGGACGGATTGAACAACAGCTGTTAGGGAAGGATCTCTATCATTGGTTCATCAGAAGCCATCAAGCACGAAAGCAGCAAGGAGTGTGCTAGTGACACTCGCCACCACTGATATGCTGCTCCTGACAGGTGGAATATAGTGAAAGCAACTCCGCTCTTCTCCAAAAATACCCATGGTGCGGATAATACTGTGGCACTCCTCAAGAAAAACTATGTGCATCCTTTGAAGCTAAACAACTAAAAGTAGGAGGATGATACTTCTTGGACCTCTTAAGTCTAAGTTGCTCATGCTCAGATGCTGCTGCCCTAACCGCGGGCTGAACTGGAATAACAGGTTGTACCGGCATAACCTTTGGGACCTGATCAACCTGGACCCGCTGCTCTGGGGTATGGGCCGTGGGAGTTTAAGCTCCTCCCCCCGCTTGAGATGTGGCTGGTGCAAGTGGAATCAACCCCACCTAAGCTATGGTACAAAACATGCTCAAGAACTGTGCGAGGGTCTCCTGAAGTGTTGGGGTGGCAACAGGCGCCTCGGATGCCTGTCCCTCAACTGGAGCTACTGGTGGCTCCTCTGTTGTATCTCGGGCAAGTTCTCTAGCTGCACCACGTGCCTCTCCCCGGCCTCTGCCCCAGCCCTGGCCTCTCACGACTCTAGCAAGGTGCGCGTGCATGTCCTTACCATCTATGAAGTCAATCAATTTGCACGATAAGGAATCAAAGAAGTGAAGTTTTTCCTAAGAGTTTCGTAGCCTCTCGAAGATAAGTACAGACGTCTCCGTACCGATCCGCAAGACTTTACTAAACTTATTTATGGCTTGTAATACCTATGAACCTAGAGCTCTAATACCAACATGTCACGACCCCAATTTTCCTCCATAGGATGTCTTGATGACACCTAGGGGTCGTTTGGTAGGCCGTATTAAGTAAAATAATCCCCGTATAAAAATTTAATCCGTCCAATACCATGTTTGGTTGGTCAATTCAATTTACTCCTACCTAATACATGGATTAGTTATACCTCATATGAGGGATTAACTAATACCAAGCAAAGAAAGGGATTACTAATCCCTGGATTAGCTATACATGGATAAGACTTAAAATTACTATATCGCCCCTTAAACCCTTTTCCTAAATTTCTTTATATACAGAACATACGCTATTGCTCTTTGGCTACTATTCTGCTCTTTGGCTATTGCGCATATGCTAGTCTGCTCTTTGGCTACATAATCTACTCTTTGGCTACATAATCTGCTCTTTGGCTGGAATTTCTCCTCTTTGGCGGGCTGTCTCTTCTGTGGTGATGGAGAAGGTGAAGGGTTGACTGAAGAACATTTTACCATTAGCCTCCATCTATTTTCTTTTCATACAAGATTAGAACTTTTATCAAGGTGGTCTTCTTTTCTTTCATTTTTATGCCCAAATGTTTAGAAACGGGTGTATTGAAACATTGATGTGCTTGAAAATTCAACTAGTATTCTGTGTATTGGAACTTTAAGTAGTTAAAAAATTCAGATTTTGTGCTCATATTATGTATATTGATTCTTTCCATTTTTACGGAAAATTAGGTGTTATTATGGATCTTCAACCACTGTCGGCTACTGAATGTATCATTCTTGAGGAGCTAATGTGCCAACAATTTCTTGTTGTCCTTATTTGCATTTTTACGGCTATTCATGGTCATTTTCTGAGAAGACGACGTAGAAATAGGCGTGAGATTAGATACCGTATGAGTGTTCGAGTTCCAAAAATTATTTCTCACTTAAGTTGTATCATAAATGATAGTGACAGTGTATGTATCGATAAGTTAAGAATTGATAGAAATGCCTTTCATGCTTTAGTTCTTTTAACTAAGGATATCGGAGGTTTGACTGATGGTAAATATATGTCAAGTAGTGAAAAGCTAGCAATGGTTTTAAATATCTTGGCTCATCATGAGAAGAATAGATCTATCAAGGTTGATTATATTAGATCGGGATGGAGCGTAAGTCAGGCGTTTAATGAATGCTTGGGAGCTATACTCAAACTAGCTCCATTGTTACTTGTGAATCCTAAACCGGTGCTTGAGGATGAGATTGAAGATCGATGGAAGTGGTTTAAGGTAGGTGAAATTCATTTGAGCATCTGTATAAAACTGAATTATATAGTTTTACCAAGGAAATGTTATAGTGAGATAACGCTATAATTTTTTTATAGGGTTGTTTAGGTGCACTTGATGGTGCTTACATTCACATTAGAGTTCCATCTGTGAACAAACCAAGGTACAGGACAAGGAAGGGAGATATAGCATCTAATGTATTGGGAGTTTGTGATAGAAATCTCAATTTTACTTATGTGTTACCTGCTTGGGAAGGATCAGTTGCCGACGGTCATGTATTACGAGATGCTATAGTGCGACGCAATGGGTTGAAAATTCCTGAGGGTATGCTATGCATATGCTTATATATTCATATTAAAACGCGAAAAGAATGATGTATTTTGTTTTTTGAGAAGATAACAGTACATAAAAAGAATGATATATAAAAGTAACTAAATCTTATGTTTATATTATAGGTAATTATTATTTGTGCGATGGAGGATATACGAATGGAAAGGGTTTTCTTTCACCTTACAGAGGTTATAGATATTGGTTAAGGGATTGGCAAGGTGACAATCTGCCGCCTCGATGTCGGGAAGAACTTTTCAATATGATACATGCTAGGGCTCGTAATGTTATTGAAAGGTCGTTTGGTCTCTTGAAAGGGCGTTAGGGAATTCTTAGAAGCTCTTCGTGGTACTCGGTTAAGGTTCATAACTGGATCATAAGTGCTTGTTGTTTGATTCACAACTTTATCCGCAGAGAGATGGAAGTGGATCCTTTAGAAATGGATATGGAAGAACAAGTGGAGTATCTACACGAAAACATTAATGTTGTTGAATCTTCTGAAGAATGGACCAGCTGGAGGGATGAGTTGGCTCAATCAATGTGGAATGCAAGATCTAATCAATGATGACAACTTATATTTATTTTTTGTGATAACTTATGTTTAGTTAGTTTTGACTTTTAAGATGTGCATTTTATCAGGAGTTAGAATGACTGTTTTGTTTCAGTGATCCCAAGCTAGTTAATTGGGAATATTGGTTCTTTTTTGTACTTAAAACTTTTAGAATATGCTATTATGAAAATTGTTGGTTTGCTTAATATGTTTGATTATGTTGCCTCGAAGAAAGTTCAAGTATGATCTTAAAGTAGTGTAAAGTTAATTCTGCTATCAATGGCTGCTCTATGCTTTGATGTATGAAGTATCTTTCTTTTTTCTTTTCAATATGCAGTTTATAACTTCTG